>BLKR01016032.1:0-39178 GCA_011170035.1 Teleogryllus occipitalis
GCAAAGGATCCTGTCTGTGAGCGGGTGTTATGAATCCCACAACAAAGGCGACAAACCTTTCGGCCCGCGGGGCTGGTGCGTCGGCCAAGTATTTCCACGCAACTACAAAATCGACAGTGTTATGTGAATGAGCTCGGTACAGTCCGGACTTATGTAACACATCACGAACAATACTCGAGCAGCTTCTCTAATCCACGAGTAACTACTGGAGAGGGGAAAATGGCGAACGCGTGTTTTTTGCGCAGAGAAGCCAGCAAAATGGACGTGCTAGATGCACTGAAGAGCACCACAGAATGCGCAGTGGTTGTAAAATGGGTGAAATGCGTTGGCATATCATATTTTCCTTTCAGGAGAACAAACAACATAAAACCATAGAAGTATATTGAGAAACTTCAACCAGACATATCACGACACATAAACATACAATTTCGTGATTGTCGTTGAGAACATCAATTAATCAACATGGAACATTATCACATGAATAGGTGGTTAATGAAGCAAAAATATATGTACAATATTAGTAAGCACATGCAAAGAATAATATTAACAATTCCATTACAGACCTTTAACATAGCATGAATATAATGTTTATGAAAATTTCAGTTTCAAAAACGCAATAATACAAAATAGAGATCAAACATCTACACTACTAATTAAATACAACTCTAATAAATGACACAGCTTTTTTTATTCACTTGCAAATTCAAATCAATATTATCTTAAATTTTAAGAGCAAGCTCTTAAACAAAGGAAAGCACATTTGTCGATGAAATAATCCTAGAAGCAATTATAATTAAAACTTTCCTACAAGACAATGTAACAAAAAAATTCCCGCTTATACGAACAAATTTAACAGCTAACAGATAAACAATATAATACGTACTATTAAAAAGATCGCGCAACCAGCAAACTCGGTGCTCGGGGGCGAGGAGGAACAAGGTAGCGGCCTATTCTTGAGACGACACAAGGCCCTAAATTTAACCAAGATACAGTAAGAGGGTTAGGGACCCCGTCCGCCCAGGAATAGTTTCCTAATTTTGGAGCGACTCCGCCGCCGCCGCCGCCGCCGCCGCCGCCACCGGCGAAGGCGGTGGCGGTGGCCGCGGAGCTCTGCTTACTCCTGGGGCGCCGGGGCCGGCCCGCCACCCCCTCGCACCCCGACAGCGCGGCGGGGCGGCCGCGAAGCCGTCAGCGCTGGCGCGGGCAGGCGGCGCCCCAGCCCGGGCCCCGAACGGCCCCCGGGGGCCCTCGCCTCGGCACGGCTCGGGCCGCGCCGCGCCGCGCCGCGCGCACCCACGCCGCCGCCCCGCCGCGCCGCCCCCGCGCCGCCGGCGTGCGAAAGTCTATTTTCAAACAACCCCGCCCGGCGCCCCTCGACACAATCTGCGCTGTTATGAAGTGGCGCGCCGCGCGGCTGCGGAACGCACGGCGCGGCTCACGGGGCGGGCCGCGGGCGCCGCGTCTTGCGAGAAAAGGGGAGGGTAATGAGCAATAAAAGAAGATATCGCTACCACTCACCATTAACCGGTCGGGAGGGGCGGCAAAGCACGCGCCGCCGCCGCCACCGCCGCCGGCCGCCGGGGCAGCAGCGGCAGCAGCATCGGCCACGTCGAGTGCGGCGCGGTGCGAGCTCCGCGGCTGCCGCGCAGCGCGTGCTATCCGGCAGTTGCAGTACTGTGATGTTCACTGCAGGCGAGCGGGTGGGAAGCTGTGCGGCCGTGGCACGCCGCACCGGCGGCAGCGGTGGTGGTGGTGGTGGTGGTGGCGGCGGTGGCGGCGGCGGCGGGCGAGCGGCAGTGGGGCCGGCGGCGGCGATGGCGGTGGCAGCGGCGGCCACACTCGAGCGGCACAACCCAGCAGAAGAAGCACATGGCGATGTGTTATCCGCTGGAGATGGCCGCGCGAGCTGCACTGACTGTGGCGGCGGGACCGCTACGCCCGGGACCCGGCGGCGGCGGCGGTGGCGGCGGCGGCGGTGGTGGTGGCGGCGGCGGCGGCGGCGGCTCGCTCCCGCCCGCCCGCTGGCTGGCAATGCCGCCGCCACCGCGCGCCCGCTCGCCCTCCCGCCGCCGCCACCGCCACCGCCTCCCGCTCCCTCGCGCGCTCGCTCGCTCGCTCGCTCCCTCCGCGCTCTGGGCTCATTGATGAAGGAGCACCAGACGGCCCCGGGAGGGGGGCCGCGGCGCGCGAGAGGGGAGGAGGATACACGAGGAAAGACCCGCCCCGCTAACTTTCGAAGGTTTTTCAAAAAGTGTGTCGCCTTCGAGGAAAAACTCCTTTGTACACGTGCCCCGAGCGGCCCGACGTGCGATACCGAACGCGTCGCGAGACGGCGGAGTCGCTGCCGCCGCCGCCGTCGTCGCCGTCGTCGCCCTCGTCGTGGTTGGTGTCGGTGTTGGGGCGATTGTTGCGTCCGTGCGCCGCGCCGCCCCGCGCGGAGGCTCCTCGAGAATGAAGGAAGGAGCGGGTGGCGCGGCGCGGCGCGGAGCGAAGTGGCGGGCGCGACACGTGGAGCGGGGCGCCGCCGCACATAACCTCACTCGGCGTGCCGAGCACGGTTTTCGGTATCCGGTTGCAGGGCCGGGCGGCTAGGGGCCCGCCGGGGGAGCGCCCAGCATTCCTGCGAACCTCGTCGGGCTCCTCGAAGCTTCACGCGAACGTTTTTATCATTATCCGTATCACAATTTATAATAACAGTGGCAATGATAATAACAATACATAGATGTATTATTATTATTATTATTATTATTATTATTATTATATGCAAAATGATATTTCAATCAATTTTTTTAAAATTCCGAAGCCATTAAATTAATTAGTTGTATCCTAAATATAATAATGACCTAAAATGTTCATATCAAACAGATTTGGAATAGAGCAGCAAAAAAGTACAAATATAAACAATCTACATAAGCTGCCGTTATCAGGACATGACAAGATTTCTTGAAGAAACAACAACGACAAACATCGTTGTGGAGATACGTTTTATATTGGAGTTTTAAAAAATGTTCTGAAAATTGATTAAAGACAACTTGGGGAAATATTTTGAATTGCTATTTTGTCTGGCGTACATCCATCTTTATTATACGGTAAAATAAGTAAAAACTATTTGAGCGCTAAAAATTCAATCTCATTTTTATAATAATTGGAAATAAAACCTTCTGGGATGATGACTACAATAGTAATTATTATTATTATTATTATTATTATTATTATTATTATTATTATTATTATTGTATACTGTACTAATATAACACATTGTTTACTTAGAATCCATTTTTAGTGAGGCCTTGATACAGAAAAATCCATTCAGGGAAAAACGTCTGAACGACCGTCATCTCTGTCATTCCATTTGTCTGTGGTCAACGCTAGAGCCTAAACCGTCCAGATGATTTTCTCCACAATTGATATTCCCCCATCGATCTGAAAGAACTCGAGGCACTCTGAGTTTGAAACAGATATTTTCATTTTTGAATGTTCTTTACATGAAGCTTCAACAACATTTTCACAATTTTCTAAAAAAAATGGCTCCAAATTTCTGGAATAAACTTTGTCTTTGGATACCATAAAGAACTCTAAAAAATAGTGTAAATTTCATTTTCGTTGAAATAGCCGATTTTTTCGAAAATTGGAAAACGCTACAATATTGTAAATATATTTTCCAGAATGAAATCTATTATTCGAAGATAGATCATGAAATAAGATCCTGTATAATTTTTCGAA
Source organism: Teleogryllus occipitalis (assembly GCA_011170035.1). NCBI lineage: Eukaryota > Metazoa > Arthropoda > Insecta > Orthoptera > Gryllidae > Teleogryllus > Teleogryllus occipitalis. The sequence continues at coordinate 3,724 of BLKR01016032.1, forward strand.
AATATGATTAGTTTTTGGGTAATTTTGCATGAAATAAAGACAATTTCAAACAATCATTTCCTCAAAACTATTTCAATTTTTTTCTTTTACATTTTCTCCTCATATGTATCAAAGAACGCTAAAAAATTGTTGTTGGTCATATCTTCGGCGAACTCTCTATATTATCGAAATATGCACATTAACATTGCAAAATGGAAGAAAGTGATTTTTGTCTTAAATTAAATTTGTTTTAAAAAAAGATCTTTAAAAAGGTCCATTAAATTTTTTTGTGAAAAAGCTAATTGTTTTCACGGAATTTCTGTTTGAATTTAATGCGATTTATACAAAAAACTTCTCAAAAACGACCTTATTTTTTCTTTATTTTGGGAAATACATTGTTCTAAGTCCCTGATATTGTAAGTGTTGTTTGTTTGCAAAAATGCCTGCCTGTCCATCCATCAACAAGTCTAGCGCCTAAACAATAGATAGGATTTTTTCCCAAAAGGACATTCCCTATAAAATTGTTCGAACTTGTAGCTCTGCAAATTTGAAACTCATATCTTAATTTTTAGAAGTACTTCACATTTTAGACGTGCATCATTGTCAAAATTTTCTTAATAATGGCTCGAATTTTCAATTTTGAATTGTTCGCAGAAAAGGAGTGAAGTGTGCATAAAAATGAGGAAGTTCAATTTTCATTAAAACCTCTGAATTTCAATTTTTTTCTCCAACCTGTCCTACAAGTTTCTATTTGCAATCAATCATGCAGTATTAGATTTTAAAATTATTTCAGTATCAGTTTTTTGGAAATAGTAATATTTTTCGAGAATATTGGACTCAAATCATGACAAATTTCCACAAATGCGCAAACAGTATTTCTCCAAAAAGCTTGGAATATTTTATTAACACATTTTGAAGGGATGGAGCTCAAACATTGAATTGTGAATTGTATTGCACAAGTACAATTTTTTTTACTTTTTAATATTCAAAATTCATGTTTTCTCGACGTTGTGATTTTGACGGATATCTAGGTCAGTAATACAGGAAAGGGTTTTTAAACGACTCACATTGAGGAAAAGCCCGAAAAAATGGCAAAAGTAAAATAAACTGTCATTCTCAAATAAAAACATTTAATCTATGGCTTTGGGGTTTGGTGAATTCGACTCAGAGGTCAAATTTAGAAACTTTTGAAGATTGAAAATAACAGATACAAAAATATATTTAAAAAAATAATTTATAATTGATTTGAACGACATATCTAACAAACTATTATTTGTCTGGCTACTAATCTTCTTCAGATGACAATTAAGGTCAACAACTGATCGAGATTCATTGCAATTCGTCTCTACATATGATTTTACTACATATAGGGGCTTGGTACTCTCACAGTGGTTTGATGCAAGCACGTGGTTTGATGAAGCCAAATGCACAAGCTCTGCCTAGTTGAGTTTCCTTGCGGATAAGTCACCTTCATAGCATACATCGCGAAGTTAAGTTTGGTCTTGCACTTTAATACGGCAATGTATCTTCAACGAGACAAATACTTTGAGATATTATTTGCTGTCCTGCAATTTTATTAGCAGATATTAGTAGCTAATTTTAACGAATATTATTAAAGAACAAAATTATTGATATTTTAAAATATTGAAGACGGGGTAGTTCGTGGATCTCCTAACTTTTACTCTGTGAAATAAAAAATATAAAAATTCAACGAAACGCTTTTTTTTAAATACAAATTGCTCATGACCAAATCAAACAAATAAAATGGCAAATACTAACCATCTATATCACATCTACAAGAATAATATAAACTTTCTTAAATGTCATTATGTGCTCATTGAAAGAAAATATGCAGAAATACTAGCAAATAGCCTGCAATATCACATCCACAAGTGAATTTTATGTAAATCTGAATCGATGTCAAATCGTAGTCAGTAAAGTCACGTTTTTCAAATTATCAGTATTTAATGAATAATTTTGTCCTCTTTTAAAAGTAATATGATACAAGTATGTACTAGGTAGATACTCCTGTTTCAGACTTCGGCAAGAAGTTTTTTTTTTCTCTTGAGTGTGCGTATGTTTCTTCGGGGATCTGTCCGTCTGTACGTGTTACTGTGAACCTTACATAGGATTTTCTCCAAAATAGATAGTCTCTAATCGAATCTCATGAACTTTCTCAGACATTTTCAAACTTTTCTTAAAAGTTACCCCAAATTATAATTTTTAATCAACTAGAACAATGTACGCTTATAAATAAATTGGTTCGATTTTCATTAAAAACTCTGGAATTTCTAAGAGAGAATAGAGCACATATTACACTAAATTCAATGGCACAAGTCATTTTCTTTCAAACGTTTGTATTTTCAAAAAATAAAAGATTTATTTGAACTTTGCACTTTGTTTACTCAGGAGATTTTTGAGTGTTGGCTGAAGTGTTAGAAGAATAAGATCCACTAATTTTCTTTAACTTCCTGTATTGATGGAGAACAAGATACTGCATTTTTTGACAGAAAAACAATTTAAATTAAAACTCTTGAATCTTTCGAAAATTAAAGATATATTATTTAAGGGATACGTCTGGGCACAAGGAATCTCGAATGTCATACCGGCGACAGCGTGCAGAGGCAGAGACCTTCGTTCTCGAGTCCAAATTCCAGACCGGGCAATTATGCACTTTTTCGAGTTGGGAATACACCTAGAAATATGTGTTAGGTCGATGAGGCGATCCACACGCATAGTAACCCGTCGCTGGCCGCGAAAACATAAGCAATTGAGTTCAAAAGAGCGACAAACTCGTACGAATACAGGTAATATTCCATAACCTCTACAAATATGTCGAGAAAATATGTGAGATTGTAGCAGCACTTGTTTTCCTTAATGGAGGGACATAAAGCAAGGAAGCAGTTGGACAGAAACAACTCGGATTCCAAAGTTTGGAAGAAAGAATGGCAGGGGAAGAAGTCTAATAATAGAAGGTACAATCCTGGAGGTTCCTGGATGTGGCGTTCAAAGACGAATCACATGTGCATTCAAGGGGATGTTTTTCAATACTCAAAAAATCTCTAAATTTGTTCTTCAAATATTTTCGAACAAAACAAAGTATGCTTATAAAAATGGCATAAGATCTATTGTCGGTGAAATCTGTATTTTTAAAATTGCAAAAAATTAACATGGCAAAACTACAATTTTTATGATCGAGATTCTTTTCCTTTCGAAATTTGTTCTAACAATTTAAATCTTTAAAGAAGTTCATGTTAAATTTTTGAAAATATGAGCAGTTTTCGGGTATTCCTTAATGGAAATCAAGGCAACAAAAAATTCTCAAAAACTGTTACGATCGGGGAGTATCAATTTTGGAGAAAATCGCCTGAACAGTTTTCTTTATTGTTTTCTTGAATAGAGCAAAGTACTCATGTTAAAATAGCGCAGGTCTTGTGTTGGTTAAACTTTATTTTCTGAAATTGCAAAAGTTAAAATGAAAGTATGTGCTGTTGTATCACCTAGTTAGTTGCTATCTGTGATCTTAAATATGTACCAAACATATTCAAACTAGACGAATACCCTCCACACACAACCAGAATCAAAAACAAACAGACATTTTACATATTTGAAAAAGTTTCTCAGATCTTAATGATAATAAGAGAGCTGCCTAATGGTTATCCAACCATTGCTCATAGCCCTAAGTAAGATTTTCTGTTAGTTTTAAGTGCTACCTCATAAGCCATCCATTTATATGTTTAGTTGTGCATAAATTGAACTACATATTTTCCATGCATATCGATAAAGAAACTAGTGATGTTACAACAGGTCATATTTTCCCCTATTATTGGTAACATTTTAATTTCTCGCTACTGCTTACGCAGTGTAGAGAGAGTAATGTAATGCTGCGGGAAAAAAACGGCGAATTTTCGACACAAAACTCTTATTACCAGGCTCTGGTAAAGAAAAAATGTATAAATCTTGTTCCTATATGCAGTAAATTACTTCCTTTAACACGTGGGTAATCAGAATCCATGTTTTGTGTGCCCTTGATACCCACAAAATCGATTGATGGCAAAACGTCTGTCCATCTCTGTGTGAAGAAAGCAAGCAGCTTAAAACTGTAAGCAGGATTTTCACCAAAATGCCTATTCACCAAAGATCTTGGTGTCACTTGCATTTGAAACTAATATTTTAATTTTGCGGGGTACTTTACAAGAAGTCCTGGAACACTTAAAATTTATCAAAAAGAAGCACCAAACTCAGTATTACATTTTGTCCTCGGAGAGCGTAAAGTACACTTAAGAGAAGGGTGCAGGTCTCATTTTCGTCATTTTCGAAAATTTTTGTAGTTTTCGCGTGATTTTGCGAGAAATATAGGAAATTTTGGATAACTTTATCTCATTATTTGGATAACTTTGTCTCAAAATAGCTCCAAATTTTTTGATTAAATTTTGTCCTCGGATCCTCGCTGGTGCTGATAGTATTTATTTATTTTATGTCAAAAAACAGTTAAAACTATGTATGATGTGCTATGGTGAGAAGTAAATTCTGTGCACATTTCCAAAATTTTGTAATCCCTACACAAAGTCACATACTACTTGAATTTTGAATAAAAAAACCGCTCCCATGTAATAAAATCTAGTTTCAAGGAGAAATAAGCAATACATTTTGGGCTCTTATCCATGATGTCCTTCGTCAAGGAATAATATCCTGCGGCAACAACATGGAAACGATAATTTGAATAACTATATTTCGCACTGAATTCTAAAAGACGTGCCCAGATAATGAAATTAAATGATCTCATGTTCAAATAAAAGTCAGATTTTTCGAAATTTGCAAAAATTCAAAATTGAACAGATTAAATATCATTAAAAACAGATCTTTAGATTAGTTCATGTTCAATTTTTCAAAAATATGAATTTATTTTGCGTAATTTTCCATAAAATATAAGCAATTTTTAAAATTCCAATTTGTTTCTGTATTCTTTCACATATGTAGCAAATAACGATTAATAAAGTGGTGCTGGTCCAATATTCGACACACTTTTCGAAATTGGAAAAAAATCGAAATGGTAAATTCGAATTTCCCGCGCTTCGTTTGAAGCGATGTCATTTTGTGAATATAATTTGACAAGTGATTTGAGGCAGTCGTTCGAATCTTGAAAAGAAAGATTACGTTTAATATTTTTTAAGCATTCAATCTATTCAAATTTCAAAAAAACTGCTTCAAATTTCACATACTTAGCAAGGGGTTTTAACATCCTTAACAACGTAAACAACCATCGATTGATCCCAAGTCAAGTGTTTTAAAAAACATGGCGATGTACAAAACAAATCAGATTCAAACAATTCAGAAGTAATTTACATTGGTTTGGGAAATAATTATTCTTAATTGTAATATTATTAATAGTACAATTAGAAAAATGTATTTAGGTAAAATAACCTCATTTTCCTCACATTCCTCCAAATGAAACTCTGCTCCTATAATCATATTTACTGACGATGTGAAGGTATCGCCACTGGAAGTCAACGCGCCAATTTCCTAACCGAACGTCGTTTCTTTAGGTATTTTTAGGTTCAGGAGAATTTTGCATCCATCTTTCTCAAACCACGGTATACGAATATTGTTTGTATAGATATATTGCAAGCAATAGCCCACAATATCGTACTAACGTGCCGCAGCAACAGAATTCATGTTTTTACTATCGCAATAATGTAAATATTCGCATAATTCGTGAGATTTTATGGCTACTGATAAAATGCTGAGCATACCACGAAATGTTACAATGTTATTATTGCCACGTCCAAATTCTAAACCTCGGCTCTGCTACGCTCCGCCTCGATTTTTAACTTTCGGCCTCGGAAGTGATAACACTCATAACATGACTAGGTATGTTAATAGCTATAAATGTGAAAATGATTGAATTGCTTCGCTTTGCATGGTAAGGTGCGGGAATGACGGGTAACTCCTTTAAAAACGAGTAGTTTTGATGAATATAATAATATTACATTTAATTATCATATTTTTCCACCTCTTTGTATTTTGTTGCTAGCTGTATAAAGAATACTGATTTGCAAAATGTGTATGCAAGACGAATCCAGCGGCTATTGTTTCTTTGGCAACACTGCACTGATAACAGAAGGCGGTTGTGACGGTCGTCGTTGGTTCTCGTTATTATATACTAATAATTTTAAGGCTAAAAATCACATCGGGAATCTTGTGTAAACTTTTGAATTAAAAAAATTACGTAGTTTTCGCGCTTCGTTTGTTTAAGAATTTTTCAAATGGTAGCTGAAGTGTCACCTATTACATAACCATTGACAATATTGTGAGAAAGAATGTGCTGTTGTCGTAACACTATTTCAATTTTCAAAAATTCAGGGAGTTCACCAAAAATGGGACCTCTGATAATTTTATAATCGCACGATTTACGCAAAATTACGCGTAAAGTACTCATAATTTCGAGAAAATTGTGCATGACTATATTATAGATTTCTCTTTGGAGAACAGATTTCATTTAGATCAATATCTTTATCTTAAAAATTGAAGTAGGAAGACGTCGAAAAAATGATGAACTTTTACAATTTTCGAAATATCAGAAAGCTCGAGAAAATTAGATCTGCTCCATTTTTTTAAAACGTACTTTGCTCAATCCAAGAAAGAAATTTTAGTTAAAATATTTTAATTAATTTTTTATAATATTTGAAAATCCTATTAAAGCTTTTGAAAATGCTGTTAAAGTAGCCCCCAAAATGAAAAAATTGGTTTCAAACTCTCTAAGTCTCAATTTCGGCCAGAACGATCGGGGAATATCAATTTTGGAGAAAATCGTTTTAACGTTTTAGGCACTTTAGGCACTGACCACAGATGGCCGGACAGACGACGAGCCAAAGTGATATACATTTTCCCATAAACCAACATTTCGGTATCAAGATTCCACAAAACGTTGATTATGCCTTCAAAACGTATTGAAAATTCGCCCTTTTCCGGCGCACGATTACAATACTTTCTCTTCTTACGAAGTACAGGCGATAAAGTACAAATTAACTTAAAAGTTAACAGTAAAAAATGTACGACCATATTAGTTGATTTTCTGAGAAACTGCGAAAGTGCAGTTTCGATTTGTACAGACAGGGACTGATGATTCACTGACGCTACTGTGCGAAATTACCGATAAATTCGATAAAAGAGCGGAATCGTTTTTATCTAAAAAACTCGAAGGCATTCCATGAATAAATGATGAATATGAAAATTTCGTTTCCCTCCAACAAATCTTCCGTTACACGGCAATAAATATTATTGTATTTATGTAAAACTGAAACAAAGACCACCATCGAATAATTCTACAAATAAGCGTTCTATTTCGACTACATCATATTCTTTTAATACAACCGGATGACCCAAAGTTTTGAGATAACTTTGAAATATATTTCTGTGATACGAACGCGTAGAACAATGACATGCTTCTTCATTTACAAGCATTAACCCTTCCACAGCCGCGTTCTGCTTACTGGATTCATCAAACTAGTGCGCACAGTTATGCAGAATTGATTGGGCATTTTTTGTATTAACGAGGAATTAAAGCGGCCTATCAGACCGGGACAAATTCCTACGAACTCGTGGAAGCCCTTAAATCCTAAAACAATATATTCTGAAAGCAAGTGAACACTGTGATTCGTAATCATTTTATTATTATTATTATTATTATTATTATTATTATTCATGTTTACAGGTAATTTGACTTGTGGATAGGATGAAATTTACATTCATTGTGCAGAAGCAAACCAAAGACCATCTCAATATTCTTCCGATCTATTGGAAACTGAAAAAATATCAACTCTCGGCCATATTTGATTGTTCGAAATATTGGAGTAGAAAATCAACAGAATGACATGAATGTGTAAATATGAGTTCCTAGCATTCAACAAAGTTATATGAATCTCATGAATCTCATTATTTCTATTGTGTTCACTCGGTCAGTCTTGTCCGGCTCGTTGTGATTCCATGGATTAGTTCTCTCCAAGCTCTTTTATCTCAAGCTGAGTTTCGAATTTCTTCCAAGCCCTTACTATTGCCACTATCATGCTAACAGCCCACCTTTTTTCTGTCGACTTCTCCCCTCTTGCCTTCGTTCTCAAAAGAGCAACGTGTTCTTCTTCAGTGAGTCGTATCTCTTTATATCTCGAACAGTACTTCATTACAACTCATTAAATCTTGTATGAAGGGTACTTCCTCGAAATTTTTGGTCTCAGAAGTTCAGCGACAGATCATCGGTTGGCAATTACCGAGTCGAGTATTTAACCAGAGTTAAAATATTTCAATTTTTAAGTGGGCACTACTGGAACAAAATCGGTGATTGGACAAAGAGTAATAAAAATAGAACAAATTAAAAACTGGCCATTTTTAGGCAAGGGATTAGTTCAGAAAGAGGTATGACTATAGCCCGTTGAGTTTAACAAAGACTTTAGTCTTGTAACCTAAGAATTTGGAGATAACTACGAAATTGAACAGTGACCTCTCATGGTGCTTTTTGCCTAGGTGTAATTACAAATATAAGAAAATGGATTTTATTTGGATGAAAATTAGTTTAATGTTGATAGTTGGCAGACAGATAATGAGGATAGTTTTCACTGAACCAACCGAGTCCAATTGAAAAGAAAAAGAACCGAACAGAATTTTTTTTATTAAAGATGGCCGCAGAGGTGACAAGAGAACTCAAAACTAAACTAGTGGTATTACAATAGCAAACACTTTCACTCATTATTTGTAACATTTCGAATTCACGAAAATTCAGAGAATTCAACAAAGATTGATTGATTTTTTCGTGTTTCCGGACGCATCAACCGCTTTGATCATTAGTCCGGTTAGTGTAGTGCATGTTTTCTCTGGAGATGGCGGTGATTTCTTCCCCGCTGGATGGCGAGATCCGGCACCGACCTACCGTCGGCTAGTGGGGTTTCCCCCAAACCAGGACTCTCCCACCAGTGGGGCACCGCCCCAGGCGGGACAAGCTCTAAGCTTCCCACCGGTCTCCTGGGAATGTGTAGTAGTGTAGTGTATATTAGTGTAAGTGTGTGTGTAAACGAAAGCATAGGAGAAGCAAGAGAAAGGACAGATCGCGCGCGGTCCGTGGCCCGTTTGTTAGGGTACTGCTCCGGCATTCGCCTGGTGTTGATCGGAGAAACCACGGAAAACCACCGATCAGAGCAGCCGGCCGCTAGAATTCTCCTCCAGACAGCGACTGAATTCGACCTAGCTGAAAAGCTATTGTCGAAAATCCTGACGCCGTCAGGACTCGAACCTAGGACCTCCCGGTCAGAGGTGCTGCAGTGATATCAGTTGATGCACTGAGCTACTGCTCTCGGTAATTCAACAAAGAGGAGACCTGCGACATTATTAAGCGTACTCTTCTCAATCCGAAGAAAAAGAAAAAAGTTCGGAGCCAATTTCGAGAAAATTTTGAAAATGCTGAGGTAACGTTTCCCCCCAAAGAATAAAAATATCAGTTTCAAATTCGCAGGATCGGCCAGATCAATCGGAGAATCGCAATTTCGGAGAAAAAAGTCTGAACAGTTTAACCGCTGGCGTTGACCATAGACGACGGACAGACGTTTGTCTGTAAACAAATGTTTGGGTACCACAAAGCCATACAACGTGGATTCTAACTACACAAAGCGTTGGAGGAAGTAATTTACTACATAAAGAAACAATATTTACCCACTTTTTCGATATCAGGGCCCCAGAATGCGAGGTTTTCTAACAAAAAATCGCTACGTTCCGCTACAGCATTACAATACTTTCTCTTTGCTATGAAAATACATTGTAGGCGAGAAAATAACTGATGAACGAATATCAAGAATTTCTTTGTTTCAGCGTTAAAAAAAGAGAGAGAACCAATATTTTTCCCTCGAAATTACGAAAGACAATCAATGAATAATATAAATAATCAGATAATGAAGTTTGAAGTTAATTACAAAATACTTAGCCTTATTGCAAAATAACGACTGACTTATTTAATCACTTAGATTTCCTCTTGACTTATTAATTCAAAAGTGTCACAGGTAACTAGTATTGGTACAACAGAAGATGCTTTCTCGCATTATTTAAGTTTTCGAAAATTCAGAAAGTTCAATGAAAATGTGACCTGCACTATTTTTAAGCGTCTTTTGCCCTATCCAAGGGAAAAAATTAAAAAATTGGAAGGGGTTCTGTGAAAAGTTTTTTATAAATTGCATTAACGTCAAGCAAAAACCATGTGCAAATTACTGTATTCTTGTTTTTAAAAAAACGTACATGGTTTTTTTCAGATCTGATTTTCTTAGAACAGAGATACCTAGGACATTCTTTCAAGCGCCCTTTACGCTAACCGAACACAATCTTTAATAAAAAAAGTGTGGAGCCATGTTTGAGAAATTTTGAAAATGTTTGTGAGGCTTCATGTAAAGGGTCACCAAAAATCAAAATATTCATTTCAAACTCACAGGGCCTTGAGTTCATTCAATTCGATCGGCGAATATGAAATTTGGAGAAAATCATGTGAACGGTATTGGGGCTTGACCACAGACCGTCAGACAGATGGACATACGTATTGCAGCCAATTTATACATGGGAATAAAGGTCCCACAAAAACATGGAATCTGACTAGACAATTTTCTATATGCTACATTAAATAGCATACACTTCCCACTTAAAGGCATGGTAACTAGGTATATTCTAGGCATTGTCGGATCCCTTGGGTTCCCTAGACTTCCTCACGGGACCAAGAAGTTCATTTTCTGCATTTACTGCCAGCAATGCTAAATTGCTCCTTCGTAATTTACAAATTGTGTGTAAATATTAATAGAGCATCTGAGAGCAATTAACGAGATAGTCAGTAAATCTCCCCGAGACATGATCCCCAACGTCTTGAGGGCACTGACTGTTGATCGTGGCATAGCCCCAGAGGTTCCAACCACCACAGGCAGGATTTTCTGGCGTTGGGCACTCCATGAAGTTGGGCTGCCAGGGTAATGACTGGTTGGTACTTTACCACTTTTTCGTCCCCTGCTTTTAGAAGGTTAGACCCATCCTCGTGGCGGACAGTCACATCGACCACATGGACCCCCTCCCGGCTTTTTATTACCAGGTCAGGTTTGAGTCTAACCCCTTCGGCAATGGAGAAAGTGGCTTCCGTAGACACCACAGTGTCTGTTTGTGGAAATAATTTACTACATAGATGAATAAGATTTATCCATTTTTTCGCTACCAGGGCCTGAGAATAAGAGTTTTTCTGTCGAAAAGAAAAAACAAATTTCCAGAGCACGATTACAACACATTTCTCTTCTTACTTATTACGGCGAGGAAGTAAACAGTGTATGTAAAAGCTTTGCTTGTTGTTGATAGGTGTCAGGTAATCATAAGCTCCTGAGAAAGATAAATTAGCAATGCATTTACGAGACTGAAACAAGTGTTCTTGAAACTTGTTTTTTTTTAAAAAGAATAGGTCGGTTTCTGTAAGGACTCGGTTCGAGCAGTTTTGTCGAGAAAACGAATGGCTTGTACCGAAAACTCTCCTTAACTCCGTAGGGATGTGAAGGAGAATTTTAAAGTTTGACACAAAAACTGCTCGACAATCAGTTTTGTCAAGGTCATGAGGATGTTTATCAGCATCGCGTTACAAGAACTGGTTTTTTTCGAATGAAATGGTTATAAAGAAAACTTGTGGTGTTGGAACCGTAAAAACTTTCTCATTATTAGTAACTTTGCATATTTCGAAAATTCATAATGTTCAACGAAACTGGGACCTACGTTAGTTTTATATGCTTTGCTCTATTCAAGAAAATGGATAAAAAGTTTGGTGCTGTTTTGAGATAAAAGTTATAAATTGCTCTTAATTAAGGGGAAAATTGCATCAAAATCACGAGGAAAGGTTTCTTACAAGAATCAAAGTAGTCCAAATTGGAGATTTTTCTGGCACCAAAAACTTCATAGCACTGACGTGCATAGAAATGAATTTATGATTTTCCCCCGCCTTATATCTTTCAATGTGTTTGGGACTTTCCGAAAGAAACTGTTCCAGCAGATAGCGCCTGTTGTAGGGAATAACTGGGGGAAATACCTCAAAAGATGGAATTTTGTACTTATTTGATTCTTTTCACTCTCTTCTTTTCTTCTTCACGTCTTTTTCCAAAAATGTATTCATTTGCTTATTTAAGATCTCATTTTCTAAAAGTATTTCACAAAGGAAAAAATCTATCTTCAATATCGTAGTTGTAGGAAGACGTCGAAAAACTGTTGCAATTTGCGAAAATTCCGAGAGTCCAACGAATGTGAAACCTGCATCTTTTTTACATGCCCTTAGCTCTATCTGAAAAAAAAAACAAAAAACAATGAAAATATTTACTCTTTTTGAGAAATTTTTGATAATGTTGAAGCTTCATAAAGTATCCCCCTAAATTAAAAATGTTTCATATTCGCAGGGCTTGAGTACCACCTGATCGATCGGGAAATATCACTTTTGGAGAAAATCGTCTGAACAGTTAATGCGCTAGCGTTGACTACACGCGAACGGACAGACAGACGGTTTGCCATCAACCAATTGTTCGTTATCAATGACCCTAAAAACGAGGATCCTGATTACGCAACGAGTTAGATTATGTAATTTTCTTCATACTACTGCTGTGGGAACAAGATTTACCTACTTTTTCTACATCAGAGCCCTACATTTCCGGTTTTTCACACAAAGAAATTCCTCCTTCTGCTGCAACATTACAATACTTTCTTTGTACAACGTAAGTACGTAGTATGACGAGAAATTGAAACGCATAAAAAATATGGAAAATGCGGAAAATCTTACAGTGACTGAAGAATGAAGTTAAAATTCTTTTTTATTTAAGATTAGGTAATACGTTCAATGCATTAGAAGGGGAGAAAATTGGTTCAATGTTGGAATTTGAGACAAGTTAGAGTTTATGATCCGCACTGGATAGTAACCTCTCGTAACCAGCATTTACGAGATCGTGCTGAATAGTTTGACACCTTATCCAAAATCCATTTCAGGGATTTTGGATAATCCATGTAGAATTTAAAAAATTGTCTCAGTACAAAGCTACGAAAAACATTCCAACACATTTGACCAATTTAAACAAGTCATAAGTTGAGGATCATTCCAGTTGAAGCAGCCCGTGCCAGTAGCTTTCTTAGCATGGTACTTGTGGTGGTGTAAAAACACATTCGCCTTTACAACTCCCTGGTTGATTTTTTCCCGATATTTTTTGTCCCCTTCCTGGTCTGCCGCACTGGACAGCTGCCTACTCAGTCACAGTCTAAATGTGCTTCTGCAACAGTAACTGCCGTCGCGAGGCCGCCGTGCACTGTTCAAATTTATGAATGCTGCTCCGAGAAGTACAGAAACATAGATTTCGTTCAAAGTGAGTTGGCAGATGTAGGAGTCCAAACGACAATAAACAAAGAAAATGGTGCCTAGTGAAACACGGTAAAATGTGACATTGCTGGACACTTTGTTGAGCAGAAAACATAATCCCAAAGCTGGGGCACAACAGTGGTTAGAGATTTATGAAGTTCTCGTCAATTTTATTTCAGCTCTGAGTACCGCATTTCAAAACATAGGCTTTAAGTTTACTGAAAATACGAATTTGCTGTTGATTTAGAGATACTTTTCTCTATGCTAATACATTTTTAATTTTCAAGTAACTGATTTATCGTTTTGACAACACTCAAATCGTTTGTGTCATTTTTTACTGTATTCAAATGTGAAAGACATGAAAAAAGTTTTTATTTTTTATTGATTATTCTATTAATGTGTAAAACTGGTAAAACTGTATATGGACGTATGGGGAAGAAGAGCACGTTTCTTAAGCTTTGAAATCACTGCTTTCGCTCCTTTACTCTATGAAGTTGAATAATAAATAAAGACAGAAATGTAAAACGTATTTTTTTTTTCAAAATTAATCACATCTACAGAACACTTCGAGAAAATAAGTTGTGTCACTGAACATAACTTCTGATCTTTGAAGTGGATAGTTTATCTTAAATTTCTGAAATATATGTTTGATTATTTGGTCCCCAATATCCCGTCATAAGATATATAACACACAACCAAAATATCCCAAGATTTATTAAATAAATTTCCTGTAAAAGATACTCCGATTACATCATTTCCAAACTTTTCCATGGATGGTAAATATATTATACACCCGAAGAAATTAATTTCATACGGACATGTTTATAAATGTATATGAAGAAATTACAACTCATTCAAACTTCTACTGCGTGTGTTTCTGTGTTCTTTGTGAATGTATAATCTTCTCTGAAACGTACAGTTTTTCCTTTCAGCATTTTTTACACTCATTTCCAGCATTATTTTTTTAACAAAATAAATGTTTCAGGGATAGAAATATCAATTTCAATGAGCATTATTAGCTAAGCATAATATGATTTCAACATGCTAAATTACTTTTTTAGATTTCACTTATTTCTCTTTATGAAGTCGAAATGTCAGCAGCCCGTATGTGATTGTAACAAAACTTTCAGGTAAAATGATGCATTTCTACGTCAGTGTAAGAAACAGATTTTGAATTAAGATATCAGGTATAAAAATGTCAAGTTAATTTTGTCCCACCATGAAGGTTTCTGATACGTCAGAATATATTTTCATGAAACGAGAAAATTGAGGAATTGATGGGCTTGCACTATTTATTCGACCAGGAAGACCAGAAACTATTTATGCAACTAAACTATTATGTGTAATTACTCGTAAATAAGCAGGTAAAAACTATTTTTACTTTGTCCAAGTTGTGTCGACAAAGATCTTAACCAACCAGCACATTCTAATTGTTAGATTTATGTTCAGAAATTCTCTACGGAATTAGTCATTCAGATCCCAGAGCTGATACATATAAAGTATTAATGCGGAAGAAATCAAGTAAAGAGTTATTCATAGAAGGGCAAACGAAAAATATTCTGAAGTTTAGATCCACATTTTCCTCGATTTCCATTCTCTTACTAGCGTTGGGAAACATGAATGAGCGAAATAGTGTCATTCCGAAGTTTGGCTGAACTGGTCGCGGCGGTAGTATTCCGAGAAATCCTTCGAAAACTGGTTTGGAGAACCGCTAATTTCAAGCGCCATGCGTCGACGTTCCATCCTGCAATAAGGTCATAGGAGCTGCCTCGTAAGGAGTATCAGCCAGGAACCAGCGCGCCGACACTCAGCGCATGATGCTGTAGCATGCAGCCCTCTCAAGGTTCAATCTGTACTTTGCTGCTGGCGCTCATTCACACAGGGTATAAGGTTGGTTTCCCGGAACTCCGAAATATGCACTAATTAAAATTTACGGGTGGAAAAATCTCGCCTAAATTCGCCACATTCTCAGTTCCATTTCTTGTATGGTTGTTAATGCCAGATCCTGACAGAACTACAGATAGAATAGGTAGAAACAATACCTGAAGGTCATCACTGAAGCATAGACAGCAATGCCAGCTCAAAGTACCAAAAGACAATTTATGGATGAATGTCCTCAAAGAGATCACCTTAAAGACTGGAATATCAGTTTCTCTGGAAGATTGTAACATGTAAAATACAAATATGAGTTGATAACAGAAAATATTGCTGGTTTGGCTTTATTTTTAACGTTGATTAACATGACAAATAATCCAACCAAAAAATATATAAATAAAAATGATGCGAAAAATACATATATTAAAAGATGTGCATAAAATGAGTTAAAGATAAAATATTGAGGAATAGAATGCATTAAGAAAGAAATCTCCATCCTCAATGTTGAAAGTGCAGGACCGGTTCGAAAAATGTTTCAACCTCACCTAACTTAAAATTGAGTTAAAACTACTAATATTTTCATAAACAAGTACGTTTTAGAGTTTACAGACCTATTACTGAGAAATATATTGTATTAAAAAAAGAAGCCCGCCGACCTGGATGGCCGAGGTGGCTAAGAGCGAGTACCGACTCAGCGCTTCGGTCTGAAGGGTCGCGGGTTCGAGTCCCACCTTGGTCATGGCTGTTTGTCCTTTGACTTTGTGTGTGTTGTCGCGGAAGGTCTCGCGTTCTGCTGACCCCAGATCAGAGGAGCCCGCAAGTGTTTGTCCAGTGTATGGTCGAATATGCGTCCCTTCGGGACGTAAAGGGCAACCGGCTGTCGGCTGGATAAAAGCCCCAGGGGATAAAAAGAAGCCTCTCGATTCAATATTGAAGGAGTAGGACACGCAATAAGAAAATTTCAACTTTTTCACTTTTAGAAATTTGAGAAGTTTCAATAAAAATCAGTTCTAGGTCATACAATTAACTTGATATATTGGATCAAAATATTTAAAGGGAAAATTTGGAGCCGTTTTTGAGAAAATCTTGTTCACAAATTTTTAAAATTTTTTCACTATTTCACTCAAAATTACGTGAAAATTACACATATTTTCAAAAAATGTACAGGATATCAATTTAAGATATAATATTGGCATGTCACATTAAGAAAAAATAGCTCTATTTTAGATAATGTGGTTGCAGGAGAGAATCCAAAAACTTTTTCCATTTTTAGATCTTTGAATGAAGATACGTTTTGCATCATTTTCATAAGCGTACTCTTTTCTACTTGTGCCAAAAGTTTACAGAAGAAATTTGGAACCATTTTCGAGAAAATTTTGAAAATGTAGCAACTAATTATGAAGTACCCCCAAAAACTTGAAAAATCGTTTCAAATTCGAGTAGTAGCTATACCCGCCAGATTAGTTGGGGAATACCTATTTTGGTAAAAATGCTGATTCGATTTAGGAGCTAGTTTCGTTTACAGACGGACATTCGTTTTAAAGAAACAAAACTTTTTCAGTATGAGGGGTCGCCAAAGCGTGTATTTCCGTAGAAATCTCAAGATCGATTTTTTTGCAACATTACGTAAGTTTCTCTGTAATTTCGAATAAAGTAAGAAGATAAATATCAAAATGCATAAGGGACAATACAGATTAAAAACGGAATCCTATTTTCGGAAAATCGCCAGATCTATTGTCAGCCCAGCCGTGCGCAGCAGGCCGTATGCCTATCCACCCTACAGCCCGGATCTCGTAGCTAGCGACTTCCATCTTTTCTTGCACCTCCATGAAATTCCAGTCCGATCAGCATTGCACATATCATAGGGAGGTTGATTTGCATGTGGCTGTCAAACTCTGGTACTTATCCCATGTGGCAGACTTCTATGGCACAAGGATATAAATGTTATCCTAAGGCATTATGTTATCCCAAGGCATGGCAGACGTCTCAATTGCGGTAGTGATTATATGGGAAAATAGTGCAGCATGTGATATAACTGCTATAATAAATTTTTCCATGAAATTCTGTTTTCTTTTTGTTGTGGACCTAGAAAAACTTACTTTCCGCATGCGCCACGTAGATACTTCACCACTCTGTTCACTCATCACAGTAATTAACATACGAATGTATGAATATTAAGCAACTCCCACCCACTTGATTCTTGTAAGCCTCTCTATTAAGCTAGGGTTTCTACAATTGCCTTGCTTCATGAATTACGTAACAGTTATTTTTGTCAAAAATGCCTTACTCAAGGGTGGGAACACACTTTCAGCGAATACAGATGTCTAAACATTCATAAATAATTATTTATTGCGTTGATTAGGAGCCATATGCATATATTTGCAAAGTAATATAAGAAAATACAATACAGAAATTCGAGGTGAATTCAATACTAGCCTATATTTCAAAATAACATAAAAACTATTCGAGTATGGTCTTCAAGAGAATTGCATTATCATTTATCGGGAACAATAATCAATTAACAGATTTCGAAAGGTCAAAAGAACAGTGAAACATTTATCGTCTCCTATATTATTTCAATAGTATACATATTATTTGCGGCTCTCACAGCCCAACAATCTTTATAAATGAGGTCTCTAAAGAAAGAGTATTGAGTAAGAAAGAATTGAGACGGAGAATTGACGAATTGCACTTTGGCTTTTAAAATACGAAGGATTTGTTTTAAACAAATCTAAATATTCATATCAAATGCAACCCGCAACACCCGGTCGTATTTTTGAATCTATATCGTTAATTAAATCCTAAACAAAGCATTTTAGAGCCCTAAAAACTAAAATTTGGGGGCAAATGGCCTCAAAGAACGTTCCTCACACCGAAATCTAGAGAATGAGATCTTCTTGAACATTATATTACATTTTTGCTGGTTCGACTCTTCTCGATTCCACCACATCTGTTCAGATCTTGTAGAATCTGCAACTCTATGTGAAATTAAACTAATTATTTGATATTCTACGCGATTGAATTACACGGAAATCTCGACTTGGTAATAACGTTAAATAAGAATAGTTTGTATTGACAAGGGTGTATCGTATTTTTATCAATTACAAAGAGACATAGAACAAGAGATGGAGGATAAGAGGGTCTTAAAGAAAAAAATATATTACAGGATTAATATGGAAATGGAAAAATAGGGAAGAGGGTGGGGTTTAACATGCGAGAGTTCTCGCATGGGTACGCTGGTCTTGAGATAATCTAACAGAATCAGGTTTACGTGTGTCATCAGTGGCGCCCAGAACGGAGGGCAGTTGAGTTAACGTGTTCCAGGCCCCGACGTATTCGAAATCCCGGAAATGTTTTTTCTCTCAAAACATGCAAAAAATAACTTCTCATTCGTATTAATCGCTATTAGATTATTGCATTGAGAGATGAATTCTGTTGATGTATTGGGGAGAGAAAAACTTTAGTTCGAAATAAGGGACCCCTGTGACTCTACTGCGATAGGGCCCTTGTTTTTCTCTGGGCGCCCCTGAGTGTCCCCTCTTCTAATGTGTTTCAGTCTGTGATTAATCAACTTTATTTTAAATGTTAAGTATTAGAATCTGTAGAAGAATATTTACTAAGGCGCTGTTGATACCTGAGCTTTTCTTATGTCTTAATATTGGTTAATTTACATATCCTTTGTGTTTATCAGAAATTCTCGCAATGCCATAGACCTACCACGAGCTCTCTTCAAACCCTTCAAAAACAAAACAAAACAAAAAAGATTGGCGATATTGCGTAGGTGTAAGGCAATTCTTTCCCCCGTACTGAAAGCATGCATAGCAATGCAGCTGTGCACAAGATAACTAAACCATGTGAAATGTTTGCGGAAAGGTACGTAATTGCATTAAAGAGAAACGATGCTGCTTGGTTCTCGTCAGAAAGTTCTCCAGGGATCCATGTCAGTTGGTGAGACTTAGGAAAAGAAAGCTACTTCAGCGTGTTCTATGAAGAAAACTATTGGATCTTCACGAGCTAAGATTACACCAAAACATATTTTAGAGCTTTGTAATTGTTGAAAACTTCACTTAACCAAAGTGCAAATGGCCATTAAAAATAAAGTTTTAAAACATATACTTATCATAAAAATTGAAAAATGTAATTACTTTCTTAAAATTAATAATGGAATGAATAAGTTTTCTATCATATTGTTTCCATATTTTCTTGAAGAACTCTTGGCAAAGTACTATTTTGCCGTCAGTTGTGAAGTCTCTTAAGTCGTGACTCAATATTTCTATTTGAAACCAAGGAAGACGGAACGGGTGCTCTGCGCACACCAAATTCAGCAGATGACTGAGCTTTCAAACGCCGATATTTTCATTCAATTGAATTGAATTGGCCTTATTTTACGTGGCGAGACTCAGGCCATGAGGCCTGCGCTTCCGCCTGACCACGCAAATTCCGCTACGCTCCTTTCACCAACCATGGGAGAAAGAAGGTATTACTTGGGCGACGAAACAGGTGATTTGAATTTTAGCTCAGAGGCGTCATTTAGGCTTGGGGATCTTTTACATGCAGTAAATCTACTAACATGGGACAGCCGGCTTTACTTCCCCTCCGAAGGAAGGCGTACGAGAGATTTTTTCGCCCTTAAAAATCCACGGCTTCGATCGGGTTCGAAACCGCAAACTTGGGTATAACAGTCCGATACGCTAACCGTTACACCATCGCCGCCAGTTCGGGGAAGATTGTTCATAGGTGTTGATTTCAAGTGGTTTGCAAACGCACACATGTATCCCATTTTTTCTACGAAACACGAGGACACATGAAAGCTGTGTCGTTGGTGAAATGAGACGTTTCTTATATCGTACTACCCACTGAATACAGAAATATATATTAAAAATGTACAATTGTGAAGTTTAATACCTCCAGCAAAGGATTAAAATCGCAGTCTTATTTTTAAATACCCACAAAGAAGAAAATGCTGAAATACTTAATTTTATGGCGAAAGGTTGAGAATACGTGCAATGTATACAAATCTATAAAAGCATGTATAATAATATTCAATTAAAATAATTCTGATATAATAATTCAAATATATTAATTTTTTCTATCTTCTAAATTGTAAACAACAAAATGTTGAATTTTGTGAAATTCCCACCTCTAGTCATTTCTCAAAGATGCATATTGGCAACCATAAAGGGATTATTAGTTTATCTAGGTGTTTCATGAAATGATACTTATATGTTTATATGAGAAGCATTACGGTTTCCCAATTCCTAACACGCCACTGTGAAAGGCGAATGGCGTACACGTATTTCGAAGCCTCAATAATAGTGCAGACGGAATGCTGCTACTGCTTGTGCTTCCTAGATCTGCTGTCTACGTAGTCGATCCTTTCCCTCCAGAGTCTGGACCAGGGATGTCAAGGTCGCGGGTAAGGTATCAAGCTTACTAGAGCTCGCGGGCACTGTGTCCAGAGAAATTGGCGCGAGATTTAAAAGAAAGGGTTATACAAATCTCTCCGGAGTGGCAATACGTCACTGGACATGGCAGTCTTTACGAGAATTCAGTTGACAGTTATTGCCCGGAATTTAGGTACATTAATTCCCATTTTCTCTTTAAAGCAAAGAAATATCTATGAAAATGAAATAATACATCAGTGAAATTTCAAATTCTCAATTAAGTGGAAAATTGAAAAAAATATGAATCAGAAGTATCTTGATTTTATAACCCTGTTTACTTAAGAGTGGCACAAAGCATGAACTTCCTACGTTCAGGTGAGAAGATAACAGATAAATAGTCTTTTCTGTTAAAAGCACTGTCTGTCCGTATGTGAGAATTGTTAACTTTCAGAAACTTGTTAATTTATTCCACATTATTGCTAAGTACAATAAATAACTGAATGATTTAATAACACAACACAAAACAAAAACAAGGAAAGAATTCGCCATTTAAACATATTTCTGTCACGTAGCAATGATGTTTATATAAGGGAGAAGTTAGTAAGAAATTAAAAATCAAATAGCGCTAAGATGTGAAGACTATGAACATAATACAATTCTCGGTGATTTGATAGAAACAATCTGACAAATATTTTCGTATGGCACCACTATTCACCGCCTCGTGCCGCTTCAGCTTGCGCATGTACACCCCTTTCTGGCTTTTAAGGGAAAATGAGTGTGGAGTTAAGGGAAGTTGCCCGTGCCCGTAGGAACGCTGAGCTTCCCGTTGCGGGCAAGTAGCTCGTGCGGGCGCGGTTTGACGTGCCTGCTCTAGACGCTGCATTATTTGCTTTTAACCTTCGGAAGTCCATCAGCGCCGAGAATGGAGCCTAGGATCTCTCTATTCACAGAGCATCAGAGGTGCATGATAAAACCAGTTGCAGTCTATAGCATATCTGGGAAAGTCGTCTCTTGTAAATACTGTAATTATATCCGTCCTTCGGGCGATTTACTGGAAGCCTTCCAAGTGACAATTTTTTTTCGTCTTGTGATGCTTATTTTACATCTGAAATCATTTTTTTACCATATTTTTCCGATACATTGTCGCATTAATTAGTAAGAAGAGAATCGATTGTAATTGTGCGCCGGAAAACTGCCGAATTTGCAAAAGAAAACCTCTTTGCCGAGCCCTGGCAACGAAAGACTGGATTAATCTTGTTCCTACGAGTATACAGAAAATTGTCCTCTAACACGTAGTGCAGTCAGAATCCATGTTTTTTTAAATAATTATTTTCTCAGAATGGTACAAAATGATTTCTTCGTACATTTTTATTGAATAGAGCAAATGGTGCTTAAAAATGGCACAGGTCCCATTTTCTGGAACTCTACTTTAGATATTTGCAAAAACGTATGTGCACAAAATTGACATTGCAAAAGTATAAATTGATATTAGAGATTTTTTCCTTAATAAAAACTGTTCGAAAAATTAGATATTTAAATAATCACTTACAATTTTTAAAAAAAACTAGCAGTTTTAGGATAATTTTTGCTTGAAGCATTAACTTCATGCAATTTACTAAAAAAATCGAAAAAACGGCTACAAGTATTCTCTTACAATTTTTCCTATGTAGTGACATCTAACGGCCTCCTGGAAGGTTTTATTTCGTGGTAGTTTTCCGTAGTTTCCCTGTTCAATACCAGGTGAATGCCGGAACTGCACTCAAGCAAACATGCCAACTACCGCGTGCTATCTTCCCTTCGCCTCATTTTTGCCCTTCCTCTCCGCTTACACACACGCGCACGTTTCTACATGCATGAAACTACTGCATGTGTCGGGAGACCAGTCCGAGCTGAGGCGACGCCCCGCTGGTGGGAGATATCTGCAAGGGTGGTGAGCCGACTTGTAGGTCGGTCCCGAATCTCACGTTCCAGCGTGAGAGGAACACCGCTACCTCCCGGCTATAACATGCAATACACTTAAGAGGGTAATGACTAGTGCGGTTGATTCGCCCGGAAATACTGATGATTGATTGTTAGTGATTCCGGGCGTGCCAATTGGTAAGGTCATTAGTCCCGTAAGTGTAATGCACGTTTAATTCTTCCGGAGGTGGCTATGATCTTCCACCGCTGTATGGCGAGATCCGGCGCTGACCTTCCATCGGCCAGCGGGGATTTCCTCAAGCAGGTATCTCCCAAGCAGGTAGCTGGGCACCGCCCCAGCCGGGACCAGCTATATGCTCCTGATCGGTCTCCTGGCATGTGTGGTAGTTTAGTGCGTGTTAGTGAAAGTGTATGTAAGTAAGGGGTTAGGAAGGATTGCGCGCGGTCCGCGACTGTTTATTAGGGTACTGCTCCTACATTCGCCTGGTTGAACGGATAAACCTCGGAAAACTGCCGATCAGAGCAGCAGGCCGCTAGAATTCTCCACCAGACAGCGACAGAACTAGACCTAGCTGAAAAGCAAGTTCGATAATCCTGCCACTGTCGGGACACGTATCTAGGACCTCACGGTCAGAGGCACTGCAGTGACATCAGTTGCTACCCTGAGCCACCTCTCCCGGTTCGGAAATACTAAATTGTGGTGTGAATAGGTGTGCACAGGTGCTCCCGAGGCGGCGCGGCGCCGGGGAAAACTAGGAAGCGCGCGCGGCGAGTGGCGTGGCGCGGCGCGGCGGCGGATGAAGTCAGTGGCAGTGCGGATGGCGGGCGCGCGCCGATCGACGCCCAGCGACCTTCGCGGCCACGCGTCCAGAACGTTCGCTGAATGAGGCGGCGCGGCGGCGCGGGCGCGGGCGTGGGTGCGAGCACCGCCCGCTGTGAATCAGCCTCAGAGTATGTGGAAGGACGCGCGCGGAGTGAGTACGCGGCCCCCGCACCCGGAGCCGCAAGCGCACTCCATGAAAGCCAGTTATCTCGCGAGGGACGAGGCATTTTATTAGGATTACTCACGCTTCTTGGTTGCTTCGGCATTATCTTTACAGCATCGTTATGGCCGTTTTAGACGAACCGACGTAAGGAACTGACAAGAGCCCAAATGTAAGTGTGGGCCAAGCAGGGCCAAGGGTACCGGATGATGTTTGTATCCGCACATGTTTTATTTAGTTTTCCTTTTTTTAATCTATTTTTCTATCCAGTAAAATCAATTGCAATTTCCGCTTCTTCCGTAAAGTGTCGCGCTCCTTACGGCAGTGCCTACGAACTGTTGACTTCAGTAAGAATACATGACTCATGATTTGTTCTAGAAATGTAGTACATTATTCGTCTTCTAGATTTTCGTAACCGCCATTGCGCATCATTCTAGAACAGATACTGAATCACAATTAACTTTTTTGTGATAGAATCCCTCGTTAGCACGAACTCGCTTAACAGGAATTTGCTGTAATAGGAAAAAATTGGGTTCGGCCAGGAAACAGAGAAATACGGATATATTAATAACTAATGGCCTGCAGCAGCAAAAATGTTACTGAACAAACACATCCAAAATTGTTTTTCAAAAAGTAACACGCACGTTGGCCAAGAACAATAAATAAAACACTCATGTCACATAGCAATAATGTAACATTTCGGCAGAAACAGACTTCAGGAATACTGCAATAACTTATACCTGTTCTTTACATTCCAGGAATATAAAGAAAAGTTGCTGTCCCATTAAACAACAAGTGAATAGCAAATATTTAATGGCGGGCAGCCTCTTCGATAGACTTTACCGTCGCATGACGTCAGCTGTATCGTAACCAGTGACGTCTGAGTATACTTCAGTCGGTGCGGTCAATAATAGAACAGGTGGAATAACACAATCAAATAAATGCATTTTTTGGAGTCAAAATTGGATTAGATTTCACGAATTTTTATAACAGGAACACTGATTATTGGGGTTCCTTGGAATTGGGTTCTCTGTAATTGTATCTGACGCCCCTAATAATCATACTGTTGAAAAGCGACATAATAAAATAAAATGATTGCGCGAATGGAAGAATTCAGATGAGGCGTGAGGCAGAAAATCCCGTCTGGAAGGGTCTCTGACTCGTGGTCCCTGCGGTGGTCAGCTGTCAGGCTGCCGCTGGATCGGGTCACCTCATTACGATTACTCACATTAAGGGTATTCGCGCGTCGTGAGTGAGCGCGAAAAAAGCTCAACGGCGCCGGTCTGGCCTCGCGGCGCACGGAAGGCTGTGCGGGTGGGGCGGGCGAGTGGCGCAGGCGTGAGCAACTACAGAGGCGGCGGAGACGGAGACGGAGGCGGAGACGAATGCGGAGGCTAATGAGGAGGCGCCGGCAGTAGCGGTGGCGAAGGCGGTGAAGGCGGTTGAAGGCGGAGGCGGTGGCGAAAGAGGAGACGAAGGCGGCGGCGGTGGAAGAGTTGGTGGCGGAAGCGGAGTCGGTGGCAGTGGCGGAGGAAGAGGCAGAGGTGGTGGTGGATTTGACGGAGTTGGAGACGGAGGCGTTGGAGGAGGTGAAGGCGACGGCGCGGCGTCGCGCGGGCTGGCGCTGGGGCTGGCGCTGGGGCTGGCGCTGGGGCTGGCGCTGGGGCTGGCGCTGGGGCTGGCGCTGGGGCTGGCGCTGGGGCTGGCGCTGGGGCTGGGGCTGGCGCTGGGGCTGGCGCTGGGGCTGGCGCTGGGGCTGGCGCTGGGGCTGGCGCTGGGGCTGGCGCTGGGGCTGGCGCTGGGGCTGGCGCTGGGGTTGGCGCTGGGGCTGGCGCGGGGGATGGCGCTGGCCGTGGGTGAGTGGGCGTTCCGGCGCCCTCTTTCCGCGTGACTTCCCAGGCTCCTTGGGAGCGTCGCCCCGACGGGTGGGCGGCGCCCCTCGGGTGTGGCGCCTGGAGGGCTCTCGCGCGGGCGGCGGCGCCTCGCGAGCTACGCTACGCGGAACGGACGGGATCTTAACCGGGATCGGATCAACCGGACGCTTGCCTTTCCTCTTTCTGCTTCTCCTTCATTTAAATTTGGACATGTTCAAGGAGAACAATACCTTTACATGATTTACAATAACAAGGGCGCTTTCAGAAAGAATTTCAAGGGTGGGCCAATTCTACTCGTAGTTTATAATCCCCTTTCAATAACAATCTTTAAATATTTATTTTTAATTGTTGGCTTGAAATAAAAAAAGACTACGAGTAAGTACTGGATGTTATGAGATCCATATAAATACCGTAATCATGTGTAAATCACGGCAATGTATGTAATGTAAATTTGGTAAATTATATACTGGAATTATTGTGAATGAACGGAGTAGAAAATGGCTTCGACATGGATCCCGTGCCCTCCTCCCCCTTGGTTCCGCTATTTTACAATAAGTGCTGCTACGACAATTCACTGTGTTCTACTTCTACTGTTAAACATTTTAAGCTTCATTTTGAATTTGTCGTGTTCTAGTATGTATGACATCAACAATATTCTGTTCAAGTACTCCACACTTTCTTTTTACTGGTTCCTATTTTGTATACATTTAATAATATTTCCCCTATAAAAAGTCGCATACCATAATCTGTATTTTTAACTCGTTTTCTCCGAACTTCTCCATATTCGGATATGAGTTCGATCCCAATGAGTCCGGTTAACAATCAATTTATTCATTATTACTTTTTCTAGTACCTTATTTTAAGGAACACCTAGGCTAATAGCCTAGATTCTCCTTAGCACACCTGACGAAGACAAATCTGATCCTCGAAACTTTGTGGAAACGTTGTATGCCAATCGTTGTATGGCCTTTCTGCTTCCCCTTCATTTAAATTTGGACATGTTCAAGGAGAACAATACCTTTACATGGTTTACAATAACAAGGGCGCTTTCAGAAAGAATTTCAAGGGTAGGCCAATTCTACTCGTAGTTAGCCTAGCAAAGGAGATTCCTTGCACTTCGAAAACAAGGTAGGTATTATGAACACAGAAATAAAAAAGCACCCAATTTACACAAATAAATTCCTTTTTATGTCTGTATTGTTTTTCTTCGTAAACAAATATATTCATTTATTTTGTAAATAATAAACAATTTACACGTTTCTAGAATTTTATATATTTCTGAACTGCAATTTTGGAATAGAAAGTATTTTTTCAAATAAACTTTTGAGAGCTAATTGCGGCTCAACCATTCGAAATATTGAAGGAGTTTATTAGACAAAATATGCTTAAAATTGGCTTAAGAGTTTATTTTCAAAGTTTCTTTCTTTCCACCCTGGAAATCCTTTATAAGTGTACAGTACTAGCCAGAAGAAAAAACAATGAATATCTTGGCATTTTCCCTGTGGATCGTTGCGCAACTGAGGAAAACTGCGGATAGAAATGGAAGCATTAATCGAAAATTTAGAATAGATACACTAATTTAACCATAGAATACTAATAGTAAGTAAAATTTACTCACTGACATGTATTTTACTGACAGTATCCCTGTCGCGGTGTGTCAAGAATCCATATCCTAGCAGTGTAATAATTATCCTTTGAACGTTAATATGCGCGTAATCTCGATGCTGTTAGTGTATTATTTTTCTTACAGTACGCGAAAGTCTTGAGGTACGTAACTAAAATTTACACACTACGATGATGTTAAGGTACAGCGGGGCGCCGGTAGATATTCTCTTAAAAATGTTAAGTATTACTTTAAAACTTCAATATTAAATTGGTATTTTTGAAGTCTTTTAGGAAAGTTTTCCTTGTAAAAATTGTTCACATTTGACGTGAGTAAATTTTACTCATCACAAGTATCAAGCAATTAATTTCAACAGTAGCGTTCTAGAATTAATGATTTATGGCGGGCAGGAATTCGAGAGGTATTCCGAGGATACTCTCTTTACCTTGGATTTTAGTTTACCAAGACTATCTAACTTCACGTTTAATATTTATCGTTTCCGCGAACATTTTTATCATTATATCATCAGATACTCATATTAAGGGACGACCCATTATATGGCAGACAAAGCGGTCGCTGTAAATGAGTCTCAAATACAGAATCTACTATGTGGAACATGAGAACAAAACGGGGTCGCTGTATGTATTCTCATTGATGTCCGATTTAATCCACTTCTCATCATGGGTGGCCCATTATTGGCTCGCTATCATTATTATTTATTTGTCGCATCGTTCTTCTTATCTGGTATGTGTTCACAGTAAATCATCATAAAAATATATTTAGTTCCCCACCACTTACTCAACCTAGTGCTGCAACAACAGCGTACACATTCTCATTTTATTTGTAACGGTTTACGAGTATACTACAGCAACTTGAATTCTACTACTTCAGCCATCTCTTGAAAAACTTTTCACCTAACATAGCACGGGAGATTAGAAAAAAATACGTATCATTTATTTATCAAATAATTAATCAAATTGGGACTTCAACTATATAAGTCGGTAAAATGAACTCGACACTTACTAGAAGATTAATCTTTAGAAAGAAATGGGGACATTTTGAGAAAAAGTCATCTAGGAATATTTGGAAAATTGTCCACACAAACTTGCGCAATCTTCTATTGTAATGGAACCAGATGAGTTTAGCTCAAAGCCAACATTGCCGTACTTGGTAAATAGATAGGTCAGATTCAGTTGCTGTCTGAAGAATTATATCGGCTGGCTTTTCTGATCGGTAGTTTTCCGTATTTTTTACGATCGATATCAGGCGAATCCCAGAACAGTGCCCTAACAAACGAACAACGGACAGCAAGTGACCTTTCCATCCTCTTCTTGTTCTATCCTCTCCCTTTACACTCACACTTACATGCACCATATCACCGCCCATGCCGGCAGACCGGTCGGGAGCTTAGAGCTTGTCCTGGCTGGGGTGGTGCCCAATGGGGAGATACCTGGAGAAAGAAGACCTCCGGAAGCTGACGTGTAGGTCACCGCCAGATTTTTCTACGCAGTGGGAACACCGCGAACAGAAATCTTCACTACACTAACGGGACTAATGGCCATAGCAGTTGACGTGCCCGGAAACATCAATCAATCAATCAATCATTATATTGGAAAACTCAACATGCACAGGGTGAAAGGTTTAATGGACTAATATTGATGAAAATATTGCATTAAGAAAGAAATATCTATCTTCAATAATGAAGGTTCGAAAGAAAGGTGAACTCTTGTCAACAGATCTATTCTTTTGAAAATGTCCTTAGGGCTTCATGTTAAGTACCCCCAAAAATAAAATATCCGTTAAAAATTCGTAGGGCATCGAGTTCGACCAGATTAATCAGGCAATATCCATTTAAGGCGGGAGAATCCGACTGCGTTTAGGTGATTGTATGAGTACCAAAAGGATATGACAGAGTTTTTGAAATAAAAGATTTTTTCTGTATCAGAGAACCCCAAAATGTATTCGCTTCTCAAACTCGATTTCTATTTTTATTATTTTTTTTCTTTACTACATATAGGGGAATCCGGGATAACAAGGGCTACAAAAATTGGAACATTCAGGAATTCCTTATATTGAAGATA
Source organism: Teleogryllus occipitalis (assembly GCA_011170035.1). Lineage (NCBI taxonomy): Eukaryota > Metazoa > Arthropoda > Insecta > Orthoptera > Gryllidae > Teleogryllus > Teleogryllus occipitalis. The sequence goes on from BLKR01016032.1 coordinate 32,807, forward strand.
CTTTTTTAATTTTATTTGTACGACTAAAGACATGTATATTTTAAGATTGTGTGGTTATATACACGAAATAATTAATACTAGAGAAATAATGTGAAAAAAACAATTTTCAATGAATCATGCCCCATGCCTGGGACACCTGAGTCAGTGTGTGGGGTACAATGGGTCATGACTATTCCAGAATAACTAGCCCTTTTTCATCATCGAGGACCCATTATCATTTTTAAAAATAAGGAATTGGACGAGCACGAACAGCATGTGCTCACGGAAATGCAGTCGAGGAAAATTAAGATAGGCCATTAAATAATTTCCACGAGCGCGGACAGTACGTTGTTACAAGAGCAACATGTTACAAGAGTTCCTTTCTCATCATTTTCCACTTGACACACAGCTTTGAAACCCTACTCAGCAATTGCCATTCCGCTATTTTGAACTGTTGATGTCATTGTTTCATTTGAATTGAAGACGCACGAAGGATTAGCTACTAGGTTCTCGCTTTAACGATTAATAATTGTAGAAAAAAGCCAACACATTTTGTCGATAGAATGCTGTGTCAGGAGCAAGACCCCCTCTGGAGGCCTTCAGGACAGTCTTTACTTGTTTTGAAAAACTCTGCTGACCAGTCTTCACAAGCAATTTTTTCTAACCACGAATCTGAACATTTAACATTATTTGCAATAGCAGTTTGATAGGCAGTTTCCAGGATTTTTTTTATGCCAAGCGTAAAACATTTGGCCAGCAACAATCACTTCCTCTTGAACATATGTAAAAACTTGCTTATGGCTGTAGTTTGATTTGAGTTCAACTTTTGCACCAGAAAGTGGTTTTATAATTTTTCTTTCCGTCTTATGCTTCCCTCTTGGCGCCACATTCATCAGCTGCACTTCTCATGCTTTTACTTTCTGCAACCAAATTAAGTGCCCTCTTTATAGGAGGAAAAACCTCGTATATGCCTTTGGTAGTTTTTCCTTGTATGTTCAAACCATGTCTGGTAAACATCGGAAAAAGCATTGTAGCATATGACCGATGATGCCCAATCATCATCTGACCCATTTTGCCACGGTAGTGCATCTTTTTCAAAATGGTCTTATTTGATCTATAACATTTTTTAACGTAACTTGCCTACAATGCAGGAAGATGATAAAAACTTCAGGGTACAGCAATCTTCAATTTCAATAGCAGTGTTAAAATGAAAAATAATATTTAAAAAATGCACTTTTCCAGTAATTTACTGCGAAAGGGAAATATCAGTATATACTTCACGTTTCCTTAGACAATGAAGTCAGATCACTTTTTTTAATTTGTTGCGTCTACAACTTGACGCAACGCGTCTCCAAGCCCCTTAAGTTGAGCGCTTTGCGCTAGGGAGTAATCCTCCATTAATATGCGCTATTGCGGAGTAATCGTCCATGACAAATATGTCATGTCACGTCACGTCGCAGTCAGTTGTCAAGAGGACCGCCAGGTAGCATCTCCGCGTACACGCTTCCTGCTACGCGCTCCTGCGTCTCTACCCAGCGGAATTGGGAAGGAATAAGTATAGGGGTGGGGTTTAGGACACTTCACAGGGGTTGGACTAGCCCTTGTGAAGCAGCCAAACTAGTTTTGTTGGAACAAATTTCACATGCGATTCGACGGGAATCGAACCCGGACCTCAGTGGTGAAAGGCTATGTGTCACGAGCGGGCCTCTGGAGGCCTTAATCATTGCCACCTGGATTGTAAGTATGGCCACACTATCAGATAATCACGATCAGTTTAGCTAACATAACCATCCTGGATATCAGCAAACAATCAGTGACTCATCGTACCCCATGGCTCATGGTGCCCCCGTCTCCCCTATATTTTGTGCTTTCTGTAGAATAGACAGGCGGACCGCTTCAGTTTGCCTCCATGGCTGCAGCCATATTTCATCTCTCGGTACACGGAGCTTCACGATGGATAGACAGCTGCTATTAAGGGCAGAAAACAAGAGAGGTTGAGTGAAAACAGAGCGAGCAGGGGAGACATCGCGAAATGATCCTGACCAGCCTAAATTTATTGTTCTCAGAACAGTATAAGACAAATTAAAAATTATGGTATTCGGAACGATTTCTCAGTAGGTTTTCATAGTATTATCCCATTTACCATTCCTTTACTAGTGTAAAGTACAAAATATTCGTTTTTTAATACGCTATTTGTATTTGTTCCCCGTCTATATTATAATGCTGGCCCTAAAATCACAGGTGCGACAATAATCAGCATGGCTGACTTTTCGAATATTGTAAATAATCCCAGTACCTTGTAAGTTTTCATTAATTCTTACTAAACTAGTGCAGTTTCAACAACACAGTTTCTCGTATTATTGGTATTTCTCTTAACGGTAACTTAACATGGTAACTTATATTCTACTAGCTCTTCCTCTAGAAAATATCTTAATAAAACGAAGCGCAAGAGATTCGGGAAAAATATGTATCTTTATGTCTAAAAAAATTCAATGAAAGTTGGACTTCATTCAATGCAGAGTATTCCTCAAAAATCCTAAATAAAAAAAATATAAAAAATTAAAAGAAACAGAAATAAAAGTATTTGCTTCAACAAGGATTTGAAGCTTTAGGCTTCTGAATCAGGCTCCCTGACGCCTCCTATTATTGTGTTACTCTAACACAAAGCATTCCTAATATATCAGTAATTATTATTGTGGAGTGTTGATCCTGAATTTGCCTGATAATTTGTATAAACCACTAGTGGTGCTACAGAAGGTACATTTTCGTGTAGTAAAGTTTTCTATTTGCCTTCGCTTTACGGTCTTGCCCCATCCTCTTCACAGCTGTCATCTATCACCGCCTATGTTTTCTTTTTTACATTTTCTCAACTTTTCCGTTTCCTAATAGTAGAACCGAAATATTACCTTAAGAGTATTAAACAAGAGTAAAACCTCGTCATAAATGGCAATTTTCCTTAAAAAATCTGGAGCCGTTTTTAAGAAAATAACGTTTACATGTTTCTGTAAATGCGAAATTTGAAGCTGTTTTTCATAGAAAATTTTTGACTTTTCGAAAAACTTCATTTAAAGTCAATTGAGGCACATAAACTCACAAATGTAGTAGTGTTTACAAATATCTGTAAATGTGCATATTAACGGCGTGTGAGATATTTAAAAGAAATATATTTTTGTAATTTTTGAAGAAAAGAAAAGAATACACCAATATGGCGTTTATGTCATCTCATTGAGTGCATTTAGCACTATCCCTGCCAAAATATTAAAGCAAAAATTTGGATCTGTTTTGGAGAAAATCTTGTTTTGTAGAAACTGGCATTTTTAAGAAAATGGCGTTTAAGCGTTACTGGAAATGCGAAATTTGAAGCTCATTTTCACAGAAATTTTTTTTGAGTTTCCAGTAAACTTCATTTGAAGTCATTTGAGGAACTTTAACTCAAAAACCAAACTGTATAATGTATACCAAACGCTATAAATGTGTACATTAACGGCGTGAGAGATATTAAAAAAGAATTACACAATTGTATGACGAAAGAATACCTCAAAATATATTATGTCATATTAAACAGTGGAAATTAGCACTATCCGTTGGAAATTTTGAAAAAAAAAATGGGGCCAGTTTTCAGAAAATAGCGATTGAGCGTTTCTGAAAATTCGGAATTTTGAACTCATTTGAATAGAAAACTGTTGGGTATTCGAAAAACATTATAAGACATTATTTAAAGCACATATACTCATAAATGCAATAATGTGAAGAAATTGCCGCTAATGTGTATATTAACGATGAGAGAGACAAGTCAAGAAAAGTGCATTTTTGTAATTTTTGAAAAAATAAAAGAATGGGGCAATATGGCGGTAATGTCATCTAATAGTGTGCATATAGCACTATCCCTACCAAAGGTTTAAAGAAAAAATTTGGAACCGTTTTCGAGAGAATATCGTTTTTGTACTTTTTTAAATTGCAAATATTGTACGCAATATTGCGCGAAAACTAGTAAAACTTTCGAAAACATGTTCAGGACCTTAATAAAAGAACTAGTTATGGACAACAAATTTCATTTGAAGGGAAAATCTCCATCTTCAATTTTGTAATTGTAAGAAGACGCCGAAAAAAATTCAAAATTTTACAATTTTCGAAAATTCAGAGAAAACGTGAAAATCGGACCTATGTCACCTTTATAAGTGTATTTTACTGTATTCTTACAAGAAATTTAAAGAAAGAATTCGGAGCCGCTTTTGTGAAAATTTTGAAAATGTCCGGGGGATTTATACAAAGTACACATTTTGATGAAAGTTTTTCAAAATCGCAGCGCCTCGAGTTGAGCCAGATTGACTGAGGAATATACATTTTCTAAACAATCCTACGCATGGTTTAGGCGCTAATGGTGTTCACAGACGAACAGACGGACAGACCGACACACGGACAAAGTCAGACGGACGGACCTTTAAAAAAACACTTTTCCGGTATCAGGGGACCCCAAAACATGTATTTCCGTTGAAATCACGAAATCGGTTTTCCACAGCATTACATAACACTATACACACTACATAACAATAAACGGAGTGTTTATCAACATACACGAGAAAGCAAAAGTGTGTGCAATGACCGTACGGTACGTAGTCGTTGAACGAGGGCAGGAAGACCACAGTTCAAGTGTTAATATTTAACAAATATTTAGATATCAAGCAAAGTTCATTTTCCATATTAAAATCAAAATTTATTCCAGAGAGATTTGTTTTTCATTTTATTTTAGGATATTCTTCAATTTATAATTTCTCTCGATTTCGAAGTAAAATTAAAAATTTTAGAGACGTCAAATGTTTCAACAAAACCATTCCAGCAAAGAATCATGTAATTAATATTCATAATAAATTGAATTTCTCTGACAGAAGGCTACGGAATTTGTGGCATTTCCCGAAACATATTACAAGCTAATATTTACACTAAAAGCAAGACAAGGACATGGATTCAAATACAGAAAACTAGAATATCATTAGATAAATGACAGAATGAAAGCTTCTGAAGAGGAATGTCTTAATTTGGTAATATGGCAACGAACGAAGTCGTAAGCACCTATAACCCATTTATAATGAAGAAATGAATTAAAAACAATTCAAACCTGTTTTCGGAAAATATGTATTTCGAACATGAACTCTTTGGAAATGAATTTCCTTGGACTCTCACACAACAATTGTTTGTTTTACTCTTTCACCAACTACCGGTATCGGGAGATCATTCCTTTTCCCAGGAACCCCGCAGTGCGTGAATACATTCCATTGGGCAGTGAAGAAACCGTCTCGGTACGCCACACGAGCCGCGTGCAGCGGAGCGCTGGGCGCCATGCTGCTCCGCTGCGCAGCGCAGCGCACCGCGCCGCGCCTCTTCGCGGCGACCCTTCTCCAGGTGCAGCTCCCGTAGGTATTAACATACCATGCGTGCCGGGAATTCCTCCCTGGCACACCGTCAAAATGTCACCACAAACCTGCGACCGTTCGCGAATGTTTTCATCCGGGTGCGGCGGTGGCAACGAGCGGCGCGCGGGCGGCGGGCGGGCATGCGTGCGGCGAGTGGGTGAAACGGGCGAGCGGGCCGGCGGGTGGGCGGGAGGGGGCGGGGCTAGCGGGGCTTGCGGGGCTGGCGGGGCTGGCGGGCGGGCAGTTGAAGGGCGCCAAAAGTCGGACAGGGCGAGCGGGGGCTCGCCAAGGGGCGGCACGTGGCACGGCGCGACGCGTCGCAACTTCACGCGGCACGTTTCACGCGCCGGAAGCGCCAGTCGACCGCGGAGGCAGAGGGGGAGGTGGAGTTCGAGGAGGAGGCGGAGGACAGAAGTGGAGGCGAAGATGGAGGCGGAGGAGGTGGAGGTGGAGAGGGAGGCGGTGGTGGATATGGAGGAGGAGGAGGCGGTGACGAAGGCGTACGCGGAGACGGAGGCTGAAGCGGAGGCGGTGACGGAGGTGGTGGTGGAGGCGGACATTGTCGTGGAGGTGGAGGCAGAGGTGGTGGAGGCGGAGGTGGAGGTGAAGGGAGGCGCGAGTGGAGGAGGAGGCGAATGCGAAGGCGTAGGTGGAAGCGGAGGTGGAGGTAGAAGTGCCTGCCGCTTAGCGACGGAAGGAACGCTGACGACGCGGAGGATGTGATCCAGGGATGTCACGAACACGGTGTTTAATATTTTGCAATGGCGCCACCACTATTTATCTAATGTGTGTGTGTGTGTTTTGGGGACGGGGTAGTAGATGTATCTCGCCGGTTTTTGTTTTCACATCATTTTTCTGTGTGTTGGATTTAGATTCAGTTGTTGATTTATACTTATTTACAGTGTATTCCGTTCACATATTAATTGACTTTTGTTACTATAAGAATTAAAATACAAACTCTTTGTGAATATCTTACATGGGA
>BLKR01016033.1:0-39109 GCA_011170035.1 Teleogryllus occipitalis
ATCTAAAATTTCATAATCGTCGTTAGGCGGCCTGTAACAAGCAATACTTTCCACGGAATTATCTAGTACGTTAATTTCCATTCCTAACATTTCAAAGTTGTTACTAAACCAACTGTTCCTAACTATTATCGAGGTCTTGACGCAGAGAAAAACGCCACCGCCTCTGGTTTTTCTATCTCTTCGATATAATTTATAACCGTAATGTAAAATTTCAGAATTAGCTACCTCATCTGTTAACCACGATTCTGTCCCTATCACTATATCTGGATCGCATGTATCAACTAAGCACCAAAACTCAATGGCTTTATTAATTATACTTCGACAGTTTCCCTGCAAACTAATAATCACGATGAAATATGTATAACTTATTTCAATGAACTTACCGACACGATATTTTTTGCAAAAAGTGTTAATCTTCGACCAACTAAATGCCTTAACATTTATTCCCAGGTATCCGAAAAAAAAATTTTAATAGAAGTTACTAAAATCTCGCATGAATTTTGATCTGGTTCGTTTATCGAGAATTTATCTTATACCGATCAACCATTCTGTAGGCTTTGAGATAAATTACTAACCGTACTTGACCCTATCTCAAGTATTTGTAGTTTGTTTCTTTAGAAAATGAAATAATTGCAATTTTATATCTTTGAAATTAGTTCAAGTATGTCACCTTTTAGGACGGAGCATCTTGGAATAAATATCATTTTCGTGTGTTTTCCACATTTATCAGACAGAGAACAACACAATATACTAACCAGTGGGGCTGCAAAAAGTCACAGCCCTTCCCGTGCTTGTTAGTTCCCTAAGTTCTTTATAAACCATCTAATATAACCTTTATAGTCTGGTCTACTTTTGTGGTTTTGCCTCACCTTTTCCCAGCTGCTAAATATCAGCGACTACAAGATACGATATCATATTTTTTCAATCTATCGCTCCTATATTGCTAGTTTTGAAATATGACTTTAAGAATATTATAGAAGTGTAAAGAGATGGTCTTGTATACGAAACGTTTCATTGAAAACATCTGGAGACGTTTTTGAAAAATGTTTGAATTTTACAGAAATTGCGCAATTTCAAGTTAATTTTCAAAGAACACTTTCTAGATTTCGAGAAACGTCATGATAAATCATTTGAAGTACTTTAAGTCACAAATGCAACAATATAGAAAAGGTCCACATTGTAAATATTAAGGACGTGGATATATTTAAAAAATACATTTGTGTAATTTTTGAAAATTCAAAACAATACTACAAATTGGCACTTATGTCGTGTGATTTTGTGTATTTATCTACATCCGCAAAAAAATTCGAGAAGTAAATTAGAGTCGCTTTGAGAATGTCATTCGAGCGTTTCTGAAAATGCGCATTTTTTATATAATTTTCACAGAAACATTCTGAGTTTTCGAGAAAGGTAAAAAATCATTTGCAGCACTGATACTCACAAATTCAATATAGGATAAAAAAATCGCTGACAGGAACTATGTCGTGCGATATATTTCAAAATAATACATTTGTGTAATTTTTGAAAAATCAAAAAAATTCAATACGCCCTTTGTGTAACTTTATTCGGTAGATTAACACTAAGCGTACTGAAAGTTTAAAGAAGAAATTTGAAGCCATTTTTTAAAAATCGGACGGACAGAGTGACGGCAGTCAGAGACGGACAGTGACGGCAGTCAGAGACGGACAGAGTGACGGTAGTCAGAGACGGACAGAGTGACGGCAGTCAGAGACGGACAGTGACGGCAGTCAGAGACGGACAGAGTGACGGTAGTCAGAGACGGACAGAGTGACGGCAGTCAGAGACGGACAGAGTAACGGCAGTCAGAGACGGACAGAGTGACGGCAGTCAGAGACGGACAGAGTAACGGCAGTCAGAGACGGACAGAGTGACGGCAGTCAGAGACGGACAGAGTGACGGCAGTCAGAGACGGACAGAGTGACGGCAGTCAGAGACGGACAGAGTGACGGCAGTCAGAGACGGACAGAGTGACGGCAGTCAGAGACGGACAGAGTGACGGCAGTCAGAGACGGACAGTGACGGCAGTCAGAGACGGACAGAGTGACGGTAGTCAGAGACGGACAGAGTGACGGCAGTCAGAGACGGACAGAGTAACGGCAGTCAGAGACGGACAGAGTGACGGCAGTCAGAGACGGACAGAGTAACGGCAGTCAGAGACGGACAGAGTGACGGCAGTCAGAGACGGACAGAGTGACGGCAGTCAGAGACGGACAGAGTGACGGCAGTCAGAGACGGACAGAGTGACGGCAGTCAGAGACGGACAGAGTGACGGCAGTCAGAGACGGACAGAGTGACGGCAGTCAGAGACGGACAGAGTGACGGCAGTCAGAGACGGACAGAGTGACGGCAGTCAGAGACGGACAGAGTGACGGCAGTCAGAGACGGACAGAGTGACGGCAGTCAGAGACGGACAGAGTGACGGCAGTCAGACGGACGAAATGATGGCGGTCTGACGGCAGAGACAGACGGCCTGGCGGCAGAGACGGCCAGAGCGACGGCAGTCAGAAACGACAGTGGCGGTAGTCTGAGACGGACAGACTGACGGCAGAGACGAATGGCCTGACGGCCGTCAGATACGGATGATCTGACGGCAGACAGCGAAGTCTGGCCTGACAGCAGAGACTGGCGGCATTTCCTCAGTCAGAGACGGGCAGATTGACAGCAGGCAGACACAGAAAGACTGGCGGCAGAGTCGGACAGAGTGACGACAGATACAAACGGGCAGACCGATGGCAGGCAGAGACGGAGGGCTGACGGCAGACCGAGGCGGACAGACTGACGGCAGGAAGAGAGACTGATGGCAGACAGACGGAAAGAGTGTCGGCATAGATGTACAGTGATGGCAGACGGGACAGATAGACGAGGCAGAGGCGGACAACAGGAGAGTCAGAGGTGAACAGAGAAAAATAACTCTTTGGTGAAATCAGGAGTCCTGGAAATGTTGAAACCTGGATATCGATTTTCCACGACATTACATCTTTCCCTATACTACGTATATTATTTCATACATATATGTACGTATACGACAAAGGCACAATACAAGGTAAAAATCATAATTAATTGTGTATTAATGGAGATAAAGTTCTTAAGTAGATAGGTTTAGTAGAGAACTTCATAATTTTTGCCGTTCGGTTAGAGAATTATTATAAGTGAGGTTACATTATTTTAAAACTTTTTTTCAGAAATTGAAACGAAAAGTTTATTAATATTTTAATGCAATAATAATAATAATAATAATAATAATAATAATAATAATAATAATAATAATAATAATAATAATAATAATAATAATAATAATAATAATATCGATGTATCGCTGGCACTACAGCAACAGTGCACCGCTGCAATCCTGGGCACCGGAATCCGCTTGGTTTTGTCTCTTCAATGAAGGCTTCTAACATCGGCTGCCGAGGCGCTGGCTTTCGAACCACGGAGGCCGGCGAGGTCGTCACGTCATGAGTTTCACCAGATGCCCACGCCGATGGTGGGGGGTCCGCGCCCTTTGGCGTTGAAAACAAAACACAGTGCGTGCGCCGCTGCGCCAGCTGCCGGTGCCCGCTTGGTCTCGCGTTTCCGTTCCCCACTCCGCCTCTCTCCCCCTCTCCCCCCTCGCCAGCCGCGCCGCGCCGCCAGCATGCCGCGCTGCTGGCTGCGCATTGCACAGTGAGCAACCGCTGGCTGCGTCGTGCGCGGCCTCCTCTTCCACTCTGCGACGCCGCGCCGCGCCGCGCCTTCGTCATCGCACCAGTGGTGCCAACTTTGTGGAGAAGTTGTAGTATCGGGCAGCGAAAATTATTGATTTTCCTACTATTTCTACATTTTGACCTCCGACCCAGAATTGTTTGCACTTGTATTTAAAGAAGTATTAAATTTCTACCTTTCTACGTTCTATTATGTTTTATCACCCAATTTTATTGGTAGTATGTAAATAAAACGAGATACTATAATGTTCCAAAATAAACAAGGTTTTCTGTTTCAAACTTGTATATTTTCACCATGATTTTTTCATTAAAATTGCTTTTAATGAAATGCATGCCTTATGTTATGCATGCCAGTTTTAATTTTTTATTATTAGTAATTTTTTCGTGGAATATTATTTCTAATAAATTGGTTCGTAATTTCACTTTCATCATATTTGACTAGTGTAGAGGTAGTTATTGGAGAGAGAGTTATGGAGTTCTTAGAAAACGGCCAATTCTTTAGTTTAAAATGTTGAGTGAATGAGAGGCGGAATAGACACCTCCAGAAATAAGAGAAAAAGCGAAAATAGTGTCGTCGGAATTATTGCCTCAAAAAAATCTCAAAAACGGTACGAACAATTACACCAGCAGTTTATGAAATTGCAACAAAGCAAAAACATTAATTCATATTCAGAAAATGTTTTCCTTGCATAATTCGAGGAATTAGCGAAGAAAATGAGATCCTCAACTTTGTGGACACATTATTCAGTTTTGAAGTGCTCCTTAAATATTAAGTCCCAGATTGATACATCCAAATATGGAAAATTAAATACTTTATTACGAACAAAATCTGATGGATACAAACCAAAAATCGGAACTATTTTCATATAATGAAATAAAAACATTCATAAAATAAACACCTGATGAAATGTACCATATAAGTAAATACAATGCAATATATTCTGTAATAATTACAGAAATGCACAAATATAAATATGTTTTGATATTACGATTGTACTAGGTAGCACGTATCTTCGGTATTATGAGTGCTTGTCGAAGATATGATTTACATCAGTTAAAATGAAATGATATTCTAGATGCAAAGCTATCATTGGAGTTAACATACCAAGTTGAAAAATCAAATTATCAATACAAATTACCCAATACTATGATCTTTGATATACATCCTTAAAAAATTCATTGTTTTAAATGTTTCAGTTCCATAAATTCAAACTCTGGTTGTTATTGGTTGACGATTAGTTTCTATACCTTACTACAGCTAACGTTCTGAATCGAGGATTCTGAAATTACTGGTCCTGAACGTGAAATGATTGAACGCTGGATCTGAATGTAGCCATTTATTCTTGTTAAACTTTATAAAACTAGAGGTGCTAAAACAGCCCATTATTTCTCGCATGATTGAAAATAGTTACGTGATATTAAAATATTGTAATTTCTACCGAACTGAAATCTCAGTTATAACTTGAAAACGTCTAATTCAAACGAATCGCTTCTTGGGCTTATCTGCATTTATTTCCATGTCAGGAAGAGTAGTCATTCCTTACTTTAAGAAATGAAACGAACATGAATAAATTTAAATGTTACAGTATTTACAGAACATAATACAGAAAACCAAGAATAATTTCCTCACCTTGATTACATTTGAAGTGAGCTTTCATGTTTTATCACCATAACCAGCGATTAAAACATCTTAAAATAGATAAGTGTGTTTGTTAGTTCTAAGTTAAAATTTATTATCTTCCTTCAATGTACTTCCTTTCATTAAAATATTATATGCATCATACAATCATCATGACCGAAAACAAAGAGATGAATTGGAAGGATTTTAAAACTTCTGTGTTGCTGTTTTTGGAACTGGCAATGCCTGAAACGAAGCGCACGGAATTCGAATTTACAATTCCGAACTTTTTTTTATGCAATTTTCGAAAATACAGAGTGCGCCGTAAATAAGTCCACCACAACTATCTTTACAGTTCTTTGCTATATACCAGGATAATAATGAAAGAGAAAATTTAAAGCACTCGTGACATTACCTATTGTGATAATTATTAGAATTCATTGTGTTATGTAGTAAGTGTTCCTTTCATTCAATTCAGAACGATCACAGAATGGTGTTTCTTTCCATTTTGTGATCATTCCCTCAGTTGGCAACACTGTCTCTTACCCGCCATTCCACCTGCCCTTGCACATCCGACCACATCCGGCTTCCACGTTTCCGCTGGGTGTTCCGAAGCCTGGCGTGTTGTGTAGGAAAATGTAAAAATAATAGTACTCCAAAAGCTCATACTTTCTCGCTTTATTTCTAAGTTTGCAATTTTCGAAAATTCAGAGAGTTCAATGAAAATTATACCAGTGCGATTCTTCAAAGCGTCTTTTGTTCTATCCGTGGGAAAAAGTTAAAGAAAAATATCTGGAGGTTTTTGAGAAAATTTTTTTTTTTATAAATTGCATTTATTTTAAGCACAAATTACTTAAAACTCTTAAGTATTTCAGTATTGCGAAACAGTCGGGACGGCGCCGCCCCGCCGCGACGGCGACTTGTCATTTGCTCGTGATGGAGACTCGAACAGCCAGACCGGGCGCGGTAGCTCAGTGCATCAACTGATGTCACTGCAGCGCCTCTGACCGGGAGGTCCTAGTTTTGAGTTCTGACGGCGGCAGGATTTTCGACACTAGCTTTTCAGCTAGGTCGAATTCAGTCACTGTCTGGAAGAGAATTCTAGCGGCCGGCTGTTCTGATCGGTAGTTTTCCGTGGTTTCTCCGATCAACACCAGGCGAATGCCGGAGCAGTACCCTAACAAACAGGCCACGGACCTCGCGCGATCTTTCCTTCCACTTCCTTGTCCTATCCTCTCCCCTTACACACACACTTACACTAACATGCGCTACACTACCACATATTCCGGGAGACCGGTCGGGTGCTTAGAGCTTGTCCCGGCTGGGGCGGTGCCCCGCTGGTGGGAGAGTCCTGGTTAGGGGGAAACCCCACTAGCCGACAGTAGGTCGGCGCCGGATCTCGCCATCCAGCAGGGGAAGATTACCGCCATCTCCCGAGAAAATATGCACTACACTTACGGGACTAATGACCGAAGCAGTTGACGCGCCCGGAAACACGAAAAAATCAATCAATCAATCAAAAAACTGCAGGATGGTGAATCAGCACAAGCGGGAATGAAAGACAGAATATGTTTTAGCAAATGTGGAAGCAAGAATCCTTTACTTAAAATAAGATTACATGCAAGTGACGTGGAGACCTCCGTCCAAGTACACGGTAGCTCAGAGAGTCCCCCGGGCGGTGCCCGCGCGCGTGCTTTATAGTACTCAGGGCTTTGTTCATGGCACGTGGACCCCCTCCCCCAGAAATGACGTGGTCACAGGGTATCGAACCGCCTCTCTGAGCCCATGCCTCTGCTCCGGACATGTCCGTCACCTTAAGGGCTTACTCTTGGAGCTGGGGCTGCTAGCGGGTGACCTCATGCCTTAAGAACCCACGTGCCTAAGTGCCCATACTAATGGATACTTCCTAGTTGAAAGCGTCGTGACGCAAACTCTTAAATATATTTAAAAGTATGCTTATACAGATTTTGGTAGTGATTACAATTACCTACAATCATTACAATAGTGGTTACAGTTACGTACAATCATTACGTAGGTTTGCGTCACGAACCAAGTGACCACAAGACGGGCACTTCGTTTGAAACGCCAGACGAGACGTTCCCGGGCGTGGAGAGTGGGTGGAGTTGCGTGGAGAGTGAGAAGAGTTGAAAAATATTTTGAAAATGGCGTGAAGTGACAGGTTTTTTAAAGTGAAATTTTAAAGTGATAGCGGAGCCAGCTAATCTGCCGTTTTGGGGGTGCGACTCATTTCGCATGCTAATCAGTTACTCGGTCATTCTACATCGAATTTCTTCCTAACTGGAGGCAGAGTGTTTGTTATGCGATATATTTCCATAATGCAACTGTCGTCGGGATTAATCTATATAATTATCTCTTCATATGGAATTAGTTATATTTTGATAATAATACAATTGTGTAATAATTTACTTATATTTACAAAGCAGTGATTACCGGAAAGCACTAGTTGAATAAATGCGAATCAAGCGATGAGGCATTAGGGGGAATTAGCGCACTTGGTCACCCGGGCGCTAAATTATATGGCAATGTTTATTATATAGCTGTATGTGTATTACATAGAGCAAGTATATGGCAATATTTTGCGAGTATATGTATGGCAATGTTTTGCGCAAGTATATGGCAATGTCTAACGTACTACGATAGAATCAATTCTTTTCCAATATACAGTATATTGGGACACGCTTATAGTCATTGAGCGATCATTAGCAAAATACTTGGAGGACCTTTATGAACATAACAAAGTGCATAATTTTCAATATCGAAGTCAGCTCTCGGCCTGATCGTGTATTTCATTTCAATTTCTCAGTCAGCCGGGCGGGCGGAGGCGACCTGGCGCGCTAGCTAGCTACCCCTCACCCGTGACGTCACGCAATTAAATTGCTCTATAAGATGGCCTATTTGGTTTTGTGGTAACTAATTGTGGTAGATCCAGCGTAATCTTCCGTTACCTTACCATTAATTGCCCAAAAATTTGAAGAGCAATTAATTTAATTTTTGCGTAATTAATTAGCAAATAAATCGCTCTATAATATGGCGTATTTGGTTTTGTGGTAACTAATTGTGGTAGATCCAGCGTAATTTTCCGCTAGCTCACCATTTATTACGCAAAACTTTGAAGAGCAATTAAGTTCATTTTTGTTAAGTAATTTATTAGCAAATAAATAGTTCTAAATGGTGGAATATGTGATTTTGTGGTAACCGTTTTTGATAATGCCAGCGTAAGAGAGCTAAAAATCGATGCACTGGAGGAGCCCATACATATCTTTACACCATGGGCTACGCCGTGCTTAAACTCCATTTTGACGCTGACTTCAAGTCGGACTGTGGTGCCAGAAATATACAACTGCTCCCCCTCCCCCGGAAACCACAATCAGCGGAAGTACACTTCCGCTGATGCAAGAAATCAGACATCCGGACGCCATGCGCAGGAAACCACTATCTAAATCGCGGATGCGGGAAATTATCTACCCGCCCCCAACCCAGAGGAAATGCGTAAGCAAGCCCGTTGCCCTATCGCAGCCCAAAGGACATTTTTGTTGGATTTTCTCAATATTTCGGTTTCCTAATGGTAGAACGAAAAAATTACTTTAAGAATATTAAAGAACAGTAAAACGTCGTCCTAAATGGCAATTTTCATTGAAAAATTTGAAGCCGTTTTTAACAAAATAGTGTTTCAGCGTAGTGTAAATTCGAAATTTGAAACACTTTTTCACAGAAAAAAATTTGAGTTTTCGAAGAAGTTCATTGGAAGTCATTTGAATCACTTTAACTTACAAATGCAATACTGCCGTGCTAAGCACAAAGGTCGTATCTGCATTTTTTCACTAAATTGAGTTGTTACCAGGTTGTTGTCTGTAATTTGTTCTACATACTGCTAAAGTGCAATGGTCGTGTGTTGACGGGGAATATTAAAAAAAGCCTTTCGAGAAAAGTGGTATCTGCTCTTTTTATGTAGATTACTAAGATTATTTGGCCGCAAGTGCAAAATAGTAAGCTTTTAAAGCGGTATCTATGACGCTTAACACTTTTTGCCTGAGCATAATGCAGATACAACGTTTGTACCTTCGCAACACAACACTTACTACTTTTTTACTCTAGTATGTTGCTTAGATTACAGGACAAAAATCGATCCAAACTGAGTATACGGCCGAGGTCTTCTTTTCAGGAGAGTAGTTGTGGCGTCGTTTTTAAGTTCCACCACTGCGTTCTTTTGCTGTTTTAGAATATGACATTCTCCAGAGGGAGGATTAGGTTGGATTTATATATAAAGGAAACACTACTTCGTGAAGATCTGATCAATTTTATATTTACAATTCTAACATGAAGTTACGACAGGTACGTCTCTTCTTAGTCGTAATATTGATGGATGTTCCAATATTATTGAGAGTAATGAGAATGAATTACGTAATAGCCAGGCGTAATGTAGATGAATTAGTTTCAAATACATTTATGAAGTATGTGAAGATGGTTTATTGTCACCTGTTTAGTCTGATCAAGATAATTTAAGCCTACCTGTAATAGATTGTACAGAGGAGTTAAATATTACCGACGCGAGAGACAAGTCACAAAAAATAACTTTTTGTAATTTTTGAAAAAACAAAATGATACACCAAAATAAACTTAATGTCATATTAAACAGTACAATAAGCACCAACCATTGGAAAAATATGAACAGAAGAATATAAAATTTGGAGCCATTTTTGAGAAAATGGCGTTTGAGCGTTTCTGAAAATGCGAGATTTTGAGCTCATTTTCATAGAAAACTGTTGTGTTTTTGATAAACTTTATTTGACCTTATTTAAGCACATGTACTCATCTACATATTTAAAAAATAAGGTATTCTGCCATGGCTTCGTTTAGAGCTTCTACTGCACCGATTGTATTATATTTTCCTTTAAATGAAAGAATGTGATCCCTAGATGTGTTATCAGATATTTTTTGTGTTCATTCACCAACATTTACGGTGTAAATTAATTAATTAAATCATTCTTTAATAGTACGCTTATCAATAGTCAATTGTTTTCTTCCAAAGGGTGGCTGTTTCAAAATCGATATGAATGAGTCGATAGATGCTTCATGGTGGCGCTGCTTGATGTTTTGTTTTGATTGTTGAGATTTGTTTACAATTTGTCAAGGTTTTGTTTCAGTGTAATTTCAGTTGCATTGTGGCGTTGACAGTTTGCATGTATTTGCTTTTGTAGTGTATTTTGTAGAGAACATTTGGACAGTGGGTTTTGCTCGGTTGTACTGAAGTAGTGAAGTTGTTCACAGGTTATGTCGAATTCCGAATCGTTGCCCACGCGCCCCAAAAGACGCAAACGTAGTACATTGACTGGGAGCAGGGAAAGAGAAAGTCAGCGTATGTGTCGTGATAGTGAGGTCATTTCGTTTTCTGTTGGGTCATTGTCTATGAAATGTCAGTTTTGTTCTACTTTGTACTTCCCATGTCAGAGAAATTCTGTAAACGAGTTTACTGTGTTGCTTACATGGGAAAATAAGTTTATCTTCGAGCAATATGCCAGAAGAAATCAAACAGTTGTTTATAGGAGATTATGACACATCAAAAAACTTTAGAAATAATATCCGTCAGTATAATAGTGGTCTTTCTTTTGTGTAATTTGGTGTCGATATTGCATTGCCACCTGGTCATGGGCAATACGTGTTCAACATTTTGTGAACTCCACATCACAGAATATCTTCGTTATACCCTGAAGATTCAAACAATGCAACATATTGTGAACATTAGTCTGGGCACAGTATTTTACATTTATCTTAGATCACACCGTCATATTTTGACGGGTTCTCACTAGTCTATATATTTAAAAAATAAGGTATTCTGCCATGGCTTCGTTTAGAGCTTCTACTGAACCGATTGTAGTATTTTTTCCTTTAAATGAAAGAATGTGATCCCTAGATGTGTTATCAGATATTGTTTGTGTTCATTCACCAACATTTACAGTGTAAATTAATTAATTAAATCATTCTTTAATAGTACGCTTATCAATAGTCAATTGTTTTCTTCCAAAGGGTGGCTGTTTCAAAATCGATTGTATGAAACGATAGATGCAAGTCCACGTTGTTTCATGGTGGCGCTGCTTGATGTTTTGTTTTGATTGTTGAGATTTGTTTACAATTCGTCAAGGTTTTGTTTCAGTGTAATAATTGCATTGTAGCGTTGACAGTTTGCATGTTTTTGCTTTTGTGGTGTATTGTGTAGAGAACATTCGGACAGTGAGTTTTGCTCGGTTGTACTGAAGTAGTGAAGTTGTTCGCAGGTTATGTCGAATTCCGAATCGTTGCCCATGCGCCCCAAAAGACGCAAACGTACATTAACTGGACGCAGGGAAAGAGAAAGCCAGCGTAGGTGTCGTGATAGTGAAGTCATTTCGTTTTCTGTTGGGTCGATGTCTATGAAATGTCAGTTTTGTTCTGCTTTGTACTTCCCATGCGAGAGAAATTCTGCAAACGAGTTTATTTTGTGTTGTTTAAATGGGAAAATAAGTTTACCTTCGAGCAATATGCCAGAAGTAATCAAATTTGATAATAGAAGATGATGACTTTTCTAGAAACTTTAGAAATAATACCCGTCAGTATAATAGTGCTCTTTCTTTTGTGTCATTTGGTGTATTATTGCAATATGTGAGTCATATTGCATTGCCACTTTGTCATGGGCCATACGAGTTCTAAATTTTGGGAACTTCACTTCACAGAATATCTTCGTTATACCCTGAAGATCCAAACAATGCAACATATTGTGAACATAAGTCTGGGCACAGTATTTTACATTTATCTCAGATCTCAACGTCAAATTTTGCGGGTGCTCACTAGTAAATGTAAAACTGTGAAGAAATCGCCTCTAAAGTAATACCGATATGAGAGAAAAGTAAAAAAAAAAATTACAATTTTGAGATTTGTGAAAAAACACTAGAATAGAGCAAAATGGCATTTATGTCATCGTATAGGGTTCGTCTGGCATTAACCACACCAAAAATTTAAAGAAAAAATTTGGAGCCGGTTTTGAGAAAATCCGATTTTACTAATTTTTTAAAATTTCAAATATTGCACGTACTATTGCACGAAAACCACTAATATTTACAAAAAAGATTACTTGACATTAATGAAAGAACTATTTATGAACAACAAATTTCATTTGAACGAAAAGTCTCTATATTCTAGTTGTAAGATGCCGAAAAAATGCATAATTTTACAATTTCCGAAAGTTCAGAGTTAATTCTGAAATTCGAACTCATGCCACATTTATAAATGTATTTAACTCTATTGTTACAAGAAATTTAAAGAAAAAAATTGGTGCCATTTTTGAGAAAATGTTGAAAATGTTCCTACGGCTTCATTTAAATTCCCCCAAAAAATTAATGGATGTTTTCAAAATCGCAGAGCTTCAGCTTAAGCAAAAACGATAAAGGTTTCATCCATTTGAAAAAAAAATACTACGCACGGTTTAGGCGCTAGGTTTGTTCACATACGACAGACGAACAAACGGACGAATGGACGGACAGACGGACATTTTGCTTTCATTTGTTTTTTCGGCATCAAGGGCCCACAAAATAGGGATTCTGGCTACACCACGTGTTAGAGGATTTTTGTTTCTTAATTTAGCAACTGGATTTATCTACTTTTTCGTTATCAGGTCCCGGCAATGAATTTTTTTCGGCCGAAAATCCGCCTTTTTTTTCGCGGAGCATTACAGAACTTTCTCTTTATTACGTATATTACTCCGTACATACGTACGTATACGAGAAAGTAAAATTGAAGTCATTTTTGAGAAAATGGCGTTTAAACGGTTCTCAAAGCGCGGAAATTTCACAGAACACTGTTTAGATTTTGAGAAAATTTATATGCCATTATTTAAAGCACATGTACTAATAAATGCAATAATGTAAACAAATTGCAGCCAATATAAATATTAACGACGAGAAAGACAAGTCAACCAAATTCATTTTTGTAATTAAAAAAACATCAAGAGAATAGAACAATATGGCGTGTATGTTATCTTGGGTACATTTAGCACTATCCCTGCCAAAAGTTTAAAGAAAAAATTTAGAGACTTTTTTAGACAATCTTGTTTTAGTACTTTTTTCAAATTGCACATTTTTTCATGCTCTATTGCAGGAAAAATATTAAAATTTTCAAAAAAATGTTCATGACCATATTGAAAGAACTTATTATGAACAAAGAATTTTATTTAAAGGAAAAATCTCTATTTGTAATGTAGTTGTAGGAAGACGCCGGGAATAATTCAAACTTTTGAAATTTTCGAAAATTCAAAGTTAGCCGTGGAAATTAGATCTATGCCATCTTTATAAGTGTAATTTACTCTATTCTTACAATTTTTTTTTTTTAAGTTTGGAGCCATTTTTGAGAAAATTTTGGAAACGTTCAGGACGATTCCTGTATGAGAAAATAAACTAGGGATGTACAAAATGGCGCAGACTTTCTCGTAGTAAAGTTTTCTAATTTCCTTGATGCGAACTGATTTCACAGTCTTACCCCATCTTCTTGCCAGCTGCCATCTATCGTCGCCCAAAGTACACTTTTTTTGACATTTTTTCAACTTTTCGGTTTCG
Organism: Teleogryllus occipitalis; assembly: GCA_011170035.1. Lineage (NCBI taxonomy): Eukaryota > Metazoa > Arthropoda > Insecta > Orthoptera > Gryllidae > Teleogryllus > Teleogryllus occipitalis. Next base: position 13,944 of record BLKR01016033.1, read on the forward strand.
TAAAAGTGGAACTGAAATATTACTTCAAGAATATTTAAGAAGAGTAAAAACCTCATCTTGAATAGAAATTTTCATTGAAAAATTTGAAGCCATTTTTGAAAAAAAAATGCCGATAATGCATTACTGTAAATGCAAAATTTGAAGCTCTTTTCTTTTTACCGGAATCTGTTGAGTTTTTGAAAAACTTCCATTTGTAGTCATTAGAAGCACTTCCACTCACAAAAGCAATAATGTATATGTAGCAGATGCAGCCTGGGAGGTGCCATGCTGCGAGTGCGACTACATACGGGGATCAGAACGGGTTTCAGGGTATTGTTTGCCTTTAGGGCAATGATAGATAATATGCAAGTAGAATAAATTAATTTAATTGCATAATAATTATTAATACAAGTGGTTTTGATTTATAAAAAGCCGGAGGACCATTGATAGTTTATGAAGTTAATGATTGCTCTTCTTTCTTGAAGTACACTTGGCAGCTTACTTACAGTTTGTAGCAAGGAAGGCACCAACCCAAATCACTGGGCTGAGTGTGTCGCTGTCCGGGCTGAGGTAGGCTCCAGGCAGTTCGGTGGTGCGAACTGGCATGGGCGCGGACTCAGATGACCGGAGCTGTTGGTGGAGTTTGCCGTGAATTCGGCCAAGTGGCGGCTGCGGCTCGCGAATGGCACGAATTTGAGGCAGGTTTGATATGGCCGTACTAATCGCCTTGATAGGCGAAGCAGGAACAGCCGCCTTGATGAATTTTGCTAGTCAGTCTAACTAGTTCGGAGCAATGTAGTTAGAGAAGTTCTGTTTAGTCTGTTCTCCCTTGTCTGTTCTCTCTGTTCTTTTTGTTCTCTGTTCTCTGTTCTCGTTGTCTGTTCTGTAGGAGCGAAGTCGCAGTATTTATTATATTGCGGGTGTGATTGAGGCTGTGGAGGGGAGAGTCACGTGGCTGTGACTTGGGCCTATGGTAAGGCGGGAAAGTTATAAGTGCCCGCGATCGGCTCCCTATTCGTGATGTGTCTTCGGGTCACGTGACATTGGCGGCAATCGAAAGCAAAGGCGTTGGCACGTGGGGTGCCCGCGATGGCGGCCCGTTTGTATTTGAGATTTCAACGGACTTGAGGCATCTGGCATGCAGGTGGCCGGGCAGCGGGGCGGCGCGCCGGCAGTTCACCTTTGTCGGCGAGATACATTGACGGGCTTATTTTTGCGAGGGAGGCCCGAAGCGATTCCCAGAAATGTTTGTACATATTCTTGGTTGCTTGTCAGGTAGCGAGCGATGGGGTGAGGGCCCTGCGTGCCGGGGTAGCCCAGCCCTAATGAGGGCTTAAACCCCAGCTGGCGACGCCCAGAAGCGGCGGTCATTGTACTGGGCGGGCGTGGGCCCGCGCGAACGGCGGTTTGCGCGGAAGACGCTGTAAATGATTTTTATTGCCCTTTTGTAGTAGTTTCCGAAGTGCAGAAGCGTGCCGGCATGCACAGAGAGCGACTTGTGAGGGGTTGGTGAAAGTTCGCTCTGGGCGGCCGCGCGGGAAGAAAGCCTCTAAGGGCCGCGCCCCGGCGGCGAGACTGAAAATTTGATTGCGAGATTGAACAGTATACAAATCGATGGAAATGTTCACATTAACGGCGCTAGAAAGATTTAAAATGAATTACAATTGCGTAATTTTTGAAAAAAAAAAACAAAACAAAGAATACACGAAAGTGACCATTACGTCATATTAAACAGTGCAATTACCACTATCCGTTGAAAATGTTTGCAGGAAAAATTTGGAGCCGTTTTTGCCACCGTCCATTGCCATGGAGAAAATGACAATTCAGCGTTTCTGAAAATGCGGAATTTTGAGTTCATTATCACAAAAATTGTTGAGTTATCGAGAAATTTAATATGACATTATTTAAAGCATATGCACACATACATACAATAATACGAACAAATTGTCGCTAATTTTAATATTAGCGACGTGAGACACAAGATAAACAAATCTAATTTTCGTAAATTTTGAAAAAACAAAAGAATAGAGCAATATTGGGTTTATGTCCTGTTATGGAGTGCATTTAGCCAATCCTACCAAAAATTTAAAGAAAAATTTGGAGCAGTTTTGGAGAAAATATTCTTATTGTTATTTTTAAAAATTGAAAATATTTCACGTCATATTGCGAGAAAACTGCTAAAATTTTCAAAACAATATACATGACATTAATGATAGAACATTTTCCCCTCCTCTAATTATGGACATCAAATTTCAGTTGAAGGAAAAATCTCTATCTTTAATTTTGTAGTGGTGGGAAGACACAAAAAAATGAGAAAATTTTGCAAATGTCCATGTAAAGTACCCCCAAATTTTAAGAATATTTTTCAAATTCTCAAAGCTTTAACAAGAGCCAGAAGCACAGGGTTTTTTTGAATTTGAAAAAATCCTACGCACGGTTTAGGCTGTAGTAGTGTTCATAGACGGACGGACAGACGGTCGGACGTTTTGCTTCCAATTATTTTTTCAGTATGAAGGACTCGCAGAACAGGGATTCTGATTACAACACGTGTTAGAGGATTTATTTTTCTTAATTTAGCAACTAGTTTTATGCACTTTTTCGTTACCACAGTCCAGCAATGAATTTTTGACCGCCGAAAATCCGCCGTTTTTTCGTGCATTACATAACTTTCTCTATATTACACACTAGCAGAACCCGGCAGACGTTGTCATGCTCTCTCTTCCTTTACTCTCTTTTTCCCTCATTCTCTCTCCCTCTTTTTCCATCTCTCTTTCCTCCTCACTTTTTTCCTCCCTCTTTTACCCCGATCCCTCTTTTTTCCTCTCTCCTTTTCCATCTCTCCCTTTCTATTTCCTTCTTTCTCATTTCCCCGTCACTTTTCCTCCTTCTTTCGCTTTATCCTTCATTCTCTTTCCCCTTCTTTATTGTTTCCCTCCTCTTTTTTCACTTTCATTCTTTCCCCTCTCTCTTTCTCCTTGTCATTTTCTCCCCTCTCTCATTTACCCTTTCTCCCTTTTCTCTTCTCTCTTTCCTCGTCTTTTTCTTTTCTCATTCTCTCTTTTCCCTCCTCTCTTTTTCCACTTTCTCCCTTCTCCTTATCTTTTTTCTCTTTCTTCTCCACCTCCCTTTTGCCACGTATTTTCTCCTTTTCTTTCCTCTCTTTTTCCCCTCTCTTTTTTGCTTTCTATCTCTTTCCGCTCCTTTTATCTTTCTTTTACCTTACCCAATCTTTCCCCGTACTCTCTTTTCGCCTTTTTTCCTTTTCTCTTTTTAACTTTCTTTTTCCTCTCTTTTCCCTATCGTTTTACCCTGTCTCGTTTCCCCTACTCTCTCTCTCTCTCTCTTTACGCCTCTCTTTTTCCTATCCCTTCCTTCTCTATTTTCCTCTTTTCCTCTCTCTCCCTTTATTCTTCTTTCTCTCTTTCCCCTCTCTTTTCCCCCTATCTTTTCCGTCTTTTTACATGTATCTTTTTCCCCTCTTTCCCCTTCTCTTTTCGCTCACTTTTCCATCCCTCTCTCGTTTTCTCTATTTTCTTCCCCTTCTTTCTCCTTTCCCCTCTCTCTTTCCCTCCCTTCTCTCTCCATCTTGCATTGCTGGTTCTTCCTGGCCTCCTCGGCCTCGCCCCGCGTCTCACGGCAACGCCCAGCAGTAACGAAGCTGGGTTCCCATGGTTGGGAATTGCATTTAACTGAAGCGCCATCTTGTGCTGCAGCGCCTTGTAGTGGAGTTACAAAAAAGAACAGCAAAAAAACATGCATGAAAACACATAGATGTGCCAACTTCCATGGAGATCGGTCACACGGCCATCCCCCTTTGCTTACTCTGTGATTCTACCGCACCGCTGCTGGCGTCTGGCGGAATATATCAGGAACCCGTCTCTTAGCGACAGGGGAAAAATAACGACCGTGGTGCATCTACCAGCATGTTATTTAAATTATTTATTTTCCGCATTTGTGTTGTATTAATCTTTACTAAACTTTGCAAGGACACTGCATCAAATTCTGAAGAAGAGCCTGTAAATAATTCGTATCTATTCGTACACTCATTTTTGCGGAATCGATGTCGATTACAAGTCGTTCAATTCACTTTTATTAGCATATTACTCCGTATATGCGTATGTATACGAGAAAGTAATAAAATCGCATTTCGGGAAAATTTATCATTTGCACCCTTTTCCATGGTAACTCTTCAATTCACAATATTTCACTCCCCAAAACACACACGTTTCTTGAAAAATCCGATTCACAATAGTACCAATTCTTCTTGTTGCGATGAATCGAAAGAAGTAATAATGGTCTCTGTAGATACCTTAACTCCCCCACCCCAAAGACTGGTTTTAGGGGAATGTAATATCCCTAAATATGCGAAATATTTTTCTCTCGAATATTCCCTTAGAAAATGTTGAAAAGACCTTGAAAAATATGGTCACTTCTCCACCATTGGAATGACATTACCTTGGACGCGTCGAATGACTCCTCATTTGTTCTGAACGACGGACCGGAACGGATTGACGAACACACGCATCGGGTCAGGTGGCTCGGGGCGTCAACTGATGTCACTACAGAGCCCCTGGCCGAGAGGTCTTAAGATACGACTCCAGACGGTGGCAGGATTTTCGAACTATAAAATAGCTAAATAGCTAGATCGAATTCAGCTGCTATCAGGAGGATTCTAGCGTCCGGCTTCTCTGATCGGTATGTTCCCGTGGTTTCTTCGACCAACACTAAGCGAATGCCGGAGCAGTTCGCTTACAAACGGGCCAATACCGCACGGGATGTTTCTTTCCTCTTTCTTGACCTATCGTCACGGCAAGACCTATCCTCATACACACACTTCCACATGGTCCATACACTACACTACCTCACATGTCGGGATACTCGTCGGGGGCATAGAGCTAGTCCCAGATGCAGCGGGGCCCCGCTGGTGTGAGATACTGGATGGGGAAAGCCCCGCCTGCCGGCGCTGAAACCGGGAGCGGTAGCTCAGTGCATCAACTGATGTCACTGCTGCGCCTCTGACCCGGAGGTCCTAGGTTACACTCCCCACGGCGGCAGGATTTTCGACACTAGCTTTCCAGCTAGGTCGAATTCAGTCATTGAAGTATTAAAATTTGTATATAAAAAATCCAACCGGATCATTCCTTAATATTACTGTGATATTAGAAATTTTATTAATTTTGCCAGTTACAGAAGCCACCGGAGAAAGATCATTTTCACAATTAAAAATAATTAAAAGCTTCTGTTTTACATTTACCGTTCCATATTTTTATAGACAGGAAAAACAAAAACTTTAGATAATTTCAAAAGACACATTTTACTAATAATTGTCGTTAATGCCTTTCATTACACACGTAAAGTCAATACAACGCGACATTTAGGAGATTCTGTTCTCCATCTTCAGGTTCATTAATTTCATAACGTTATGCCATTTTTTCTTTAGGTTTGTTTAGTGGAATGATCAACACTTTTTGATGAGGTTTCACTATTTTTTAATACAAGGAAGTCGATCCAAACATGTCACTCATTGTGACACCTTTAGGCTTGTGACACTTTTGGGTTTTGTTGTGTTTTGTGATCAACACTTTTTGGGTTGATTATTCCACTACACAAACCTAAAGAATAATTATCATAATGTTATTATGAAATTGATGTATCTGAAAATGGAGAACAGAATCTCTGAAACGTCGTATTGACTTTATGTGTGTATATTGACTTTCTATGTGTAATGAAAGACATTAACGACAATAAATTTGTAAAATGCCGATCTGGATGGCCGAGGTGGCTAAGAGCGAGTACCGACTCAGTGCTTCGGTCCGAAGGGTCGCGGGTTCGAGTCCCGCCTTGGGCACGGCTGTTTGTCCCTTGACTTTGTGTGTTGTCGCGGAGGGCCTCGCGTTCTGCTGACCCCAGATCAGAGGAGCCCGCAAATGTTTGTCTAGTGTATGGTCGAGTATGCGTCCCTTCGGGACGCAAAGGGCAACCGGCTGTCGGCTGGATACAAGCCCTAGGAAAAAAAAATTTGTAAAATGTGTGTTTTGAAATGATCTACGTGTTTTTTTCTGGCTGTCTGTAAAAATATGGAACAGTAAATGTCAGACAGAATCCTAATGACAGTCTAAAAAACTCAAATCATATTAAAAACTTAGTTATGTCAAAAAATATATTAATAGATCTAGCAATGATATCAATTGAAAGGGAAATCTGCAATAGAATCTTTAGAGAGAATCATAAAAAATGTGCAAGTTTGAAAGTTCAAAAACTGGCTTTGTAAAATTTTATACTATTGTGTTTTTGAATACTCATGCTAATTGAATATTATTGTATATTTTATACTGTACATATATATTATTTATTATTTACGAAATAAATCTGTAATAAAATTTCCATAAATACTATTTTAAACAATTGTAATGCCTTTCGCTGCAGGTGTTGTGCTACTGGCAGTGATTGCAGGCAATTACAAATGCTTCCGGTACAGGATGCAAAAGTTCGCAGGGAAGCTAAGTTCCCTGGAGGAGCGTGGTGGTGAGCGAGGTTTCAAGTTCAGAGACCAAGTCCGATGAAGTATGAAAATAAGTTTAATTGAAAAGTAGAGCTGCAGAGCAGCGTGAAGTGAATACAGCAAAGTCTCCGGGCTGTGTGTCCGTTATCAACGCTAGAGGATCCTTGTATAGAAAACAGGGAAATTTATGAGGCCATTACGCCACCCTCGCCTGAACTGTACATGTCTTGGGCGCAGTAAACCGACATCACCGTCCGAGCACTTTTGCCCTTTCGAAATCACATCCTCATAAGTTCCCCTACGTCCACGCTTCCACAATCTGTGCCACCCTGAGCGTTGACAGCGATTGAGGGAACCCTCTCATAAACATTCTTAAAATAAAGATACCCAGCATTGCGCCTGCTCCGGACGCGACCCTAATTTAGATAACTTTGAAAAGCGATATTTCTCTCGTGTACATTGTTTGAGAAAAATATCCTTTGCTTCCCTTACACAATACTTCATACACTATTGTAAGTAGGTGCATTAACCATTACTCAATTAAACTTTTTTACTAGTTCAGTAAATGAAGAAACGAGTGTATATAGAGGGGGATAATTGCATGAATGGTATGTTCAAGAAAACGAGCGACGATAGGAGCGAGTCATACACATGTTTCATTCAGTACACACGTTCAATATTTTTTCGTTTCCATTTACGAATAATTCAAATTTTAAGAAATTTAAGCACATCTTTTCCACCCGAGACATGCATTTGATGATGCAGTATTACTTCCGAAGAAGATATATTTGAGTGGGCCTTGCATTGTTTTTTTTCACGAAATATTTGCAAATGGAAGGTACTGAACATATTGCAGATAAAATGTTGGAAGCTGACAGTCATGAAAGCATTACTTCTCACGAAAAGTGAAGACAGATATGAAAGAGAATACAACATGTATAAATATTGGGAGGGGGGGAACTTGTCACTTCTGATACAATTTTGCCATAGCGTACTTTTTAGAACTAGCAAATACAACTGACGTTTACATTTTTACATTTGTGATCTTAAATCCAAATGTTTACACGTAAAACTTTTGATTTATTCACGTTAAATATTTTGTTGTTCCATAAGTCAGCTAACTTAACGTTTAATTCCCCAATTTAGTGTTTCTTCGCTGTTTATATGTAGTTGTAGGTACGTAATGTGATAGAGTACGTTTTTGTTCACGTTTCATGGCCAACTGCAAATACCTTGGCTACGACTGTGTTATAGTTTCTTAATTACACGATTTGGCTTCTTTTCTGAATTCTGATTGGTACGTGTGGATTTTTAATTGCACGGTGTAATTTCAATTGCACGCTTCCTATTAACATAGAAATAATCAACGATTTTCACGAACTTAATGGGCATATTTAGTTAACTAAACGAAAAAAAAGTATGTAATTCTAGCATTCCTCTTGAAAGCGGCAAAATGCTCTTTTGCCAGAGCAGCAAACCGATGCAGGAGGACCCTGCCCGCCCCCGAGGGGCAAGGGACAAGGGACAAGGTCATAAAACTCGTGGCAGACACGTGCAGCGTCGGTAGTAAATTTTCGGGCGGTGGAGCGGGAAGCGACACACCCTTGCGGGGGCGGGGGCGGGGGCGGGGGCGGAGGCGGGGGGTGGGACGAGGGCCATCGTGCCGCCGCGCTGTGCGCTTCTCTGTCCTGAACCATCTCCATTATGTTAACATTGCAATGTTGTCGGAAATACTAGAAATCAATCTAAAATATTGTTGCTTATTTCTTGCTAATTTATTACGAAAGAAATGTGTCAAAAGAATACCGGAAAAGGCATATTCATTTAACTTGATTTCAAATTAGCCCGACAATTTCAAGAAAACCAAGAAATAATGTATGATAACGTTGATAATAATACTAGAAGTCAATCTAAAATATTGTTGCTTATTTGTTTCTAATTTATTACGAAAGAAATGTGTCAAAAGAATACCGGAAAAGCCATATTCATTTAACTTGATTTCAAATTAGCCCGACAATTTCAAGAAAATCAAGAAATAATATATGATAACGTTGATAATTGCATTATTTTGCAATGAATTTATTGTTTATAATATTCAAAGAAAAAACTGAATCTTTTATTGTGAATTCTTTATGAAAAGCGTAAGAAAATAATTTATATTTCTGCTCACAAAAAATTCAGATTTATTTCAAGTTATCTTATTTATTTTATGTTCATTTTTTCTTTGACTGTAGGATGTCTCAGCAACCCTAAACATTAGATTCAGCAACGAGCCGTCGGCGGGTAGGTATATTAAGGGTAAAAACATTACATTTCTTTATGGTTAGTTATGTAATAAAATATTACATTAAAAAAGGAAGTTTATGAAGAATGCATTCATTGCAAAATAATGGAAATATCAAAAATTATTGACAATATCATAAAAATTCATTGTGGGGTGCAAGGTACGCTTTTTTTATCAATTTCTTCTCCACAGTATCGTTCAGAGTCGTACAGTACTGGAAACATAAATTGATCGCGGCCGTCTGCGGCTAAGTTCAGCTTTTGCACGGCTTGGACAGCCCTTGTCATGACGAAACGTCGCAGGCGGAGCCTCACAAACCATCGTAGCCAATCTCAACGCAGGGGGGAGTGCCCTAACAAAATTACGTCGTACAAAATGGCGGGCGCCGCCAGTTCAGATGTGGAAGTATTTTCAAATGAAAAATACATGAAAGAAACACTTCAATGAACATGAAAGTAAATTCATTGAAATATATATGAACTCATAGCACTTAATCACTGTTAACACAATTCTTTTTTAAGAAATTGCATTGATGTCAGATAAAATAACACTAATTTTAGAACAATTACGTTCTTATAGATATTTAAATTCCAATATTCTTGTCCAAACGCAATTTATGAACTTTATCAAATGACCAGTTTACTACAGAATTTTGCGATAAGAAAAACGATTATAATTGCATATTTTCAATTGTTCATATGTATATTACATTTGCAAAAATGCAAAATACTGTCTTTCTCGAATCGTTAGGACTTCTAGGGAACCATTTCAATAAGGGAAAGTAAAATTCAAAGACCAGCTGTATATTTATCATTAAAGTAACAATTAAACTAGATATTAAGCAATTAATTTGCATCTCATGTCAAAATTGTTATTTTACTATCATCAAATCAGGGACAATTTGGGGACACTCCCCGGAAGGAATAGCGCACATTTCGGAATTGTTTATAAAATTGTTAATTGTTGCAAAACTGTTAATTCGCAGTTTTTGGTTCTGGGACATCAGAAAACCCTTCCCACTTTAGAATTGCAAAATTTGAAAATTGTTTATAAATTTTTAAATTTTACAAAAAAACGTATTGCTTTTTTAAAATTGCCTTAAAACGAGATGTAAAATTCCGCAATCTGATTAGCGCTTCCTTTCGTTTTCGAGATACGTAAGTGTTTATAAGAAATTAGCATGTCATGGCAACTATTTTTTTGGCAGTTCCCACGTTAAGCTTTTCTATAAGCCGTTTTGCAACGGCTTGCTTAGTTTCTCCGGCAAATACATTTGAAGTTCCTAACGGGGTGGAGGGGACAAGCTTCCACAACGCTTGCATTAATTGCCACGAAAATTGTTGCTGGTTAGATATTCCTGGTTTTCAGCTCCTTAATTTTTCATTTTATTCTAAATACTTTAAGTTCCATTTGTTTAACAATTACAGCATACATTTTAAAATACTACTCGAGTCGGCTATCGAACAATCTTCAACTTGGAAGCAAGAAAGAGTCATCAATTGGCTTTCAGAAATACCTCCCGGTGAAAATTGCGTCCTTCCTCCACACGCTTCAAGGCGAAGTAGGCTGAGTTTGTAAGCATAAATCGTAACACTCGCTTTCCCTCGAGAAAGCCTTTATCCACCTTCTTAGGAAGCCAATTCTTTACATATAAAATTGTGGAAAATTTTTCAAATTAAATATACAAGAAAACAATAATTTTGCATTAATTGTCTTGACGTATAAATATTGACATTAAAGCTTCCAGCTCCTCAGTATTCACACGTTCCAAATACGAAATACATTGTTATAACATTCAAAATTTCATTCTAACCAGTAAGTCTGCTGCCTTTCGAAGCATATCGCATCAGTATGGAATATGCGAAAAAGTAATAATACTATTATAATATTGTAATGACATATGTTTATTTATGGACATGTGTAATTGAAGGAATGTGAACTTACGTATGCAGTTAAGTAAATTTCAATGAAGGTGCAAAGTTTGCAAATAAACATGTTTTTAAAATTCAATTATTCGAAGTTCAGAACAATTCCTAGACGCATTCTTTTCCATTCGACACTAACACGCCAATGATTTTTGACACTACCCTCTGAATCGAAGTGGATTGTTTGAGGTCATCGCTTATCGCGTCAAAATCATGGAAGTTTACACGTCTTCGAAATACGTATACGCCGAGGTCATCTTCATGAAACACAGAAAATCTCATATGAAAGAATCAGTCGTCATTTCAACAATGAAGCTACTACGACATAATAATCATAATATCCTCAATTTCGTTTACTTATTGTGTTCTTTGGAGCATGCTCCGTGTCTCTGAGTAGCAAACATTAACATAATCGTTAAAATTAAAAGTAACGATTTAGGATGAAGAAGTTCACATCTCCTTATAATTGTTTGTAGAAAGTCATATCAGGTTAGTATTATTGTCAATAAAATTGTAGTTTTATTTAATTTGAAATAATTGCTTGGATATTTTGGGGTTTAATTAAGAAAATATAGCTACCCGAAGTTGACGCTATGAAAAGTAAACATTTCGAGGTTTCCACTACGAGACGTATTTAGTCATCCCTATTCATTCGCTTAGTATACAGCAATCGCTTTCATTTATCATCGATCAAGTTACATAGGGTTTCTAATGTTTATATGATACCGGGTGTCCCAGCAAATATGGACCACCCCCATAACTTCTAAACGGTTCAGGGTATCGAGTTGCAGTTTTCGCTGAACAATGCAAAATCTTGGGGCAGGTAACAGGCTGGTAGAGGAATTCTCTATAATAGTTTTAGTTTTCGAGAAATTTGATCATCTTTGATTTTTTAAATTGAACTATATATTTTTTCATCAGCAATGTTATCATCATGAATATTGGAATAAAATGATTTATCATATGTTAGTATTTTAAGAGTAATTTGAGTATAAAATTAGATTTTTTGGCATCAGATTTTCAAGTAAACGGGTAGCCTTTGCAACAGTCGCCGTTTTGGGAAGGTGGCCTTCGCGACGTTGATACTGTTTTGTGAAGAGAGGAGTGTAAGAGAGATGACCGTGTAGGATGAAGGTGTAATTGCAGCAATTCATGATCTTGACATGAAAAACATATGAACAAACATCAATTTTAACGATCTGAATGAGAATTTTTTCCCAGTTGTTCATCTGAGTTGAACTTTTCTTCTTCTGAAATTCCAAATCAACGATAATCGAAAAAAACGAAATAAAAATATTGTAGCGAAAACGATAATAATAATAAAATTAATAATAATAATAATAATAACAATAATAATAATAATTATAAAGGTCATTTCTAAATTTACCGAACTCGAACTCAGTGCAGAAACAAACTATCACTTTAATATATGGGTGGCGAATGAATTCTTAAAGATTTTCGTTGTAATATCTTGATTAATTCATCAAATATTAGATAGGTAGACATTTTCTCTTATTATTCACAGTAACTTAACTTCCTATTTAAACACGTACTACCAGAAGAACAAAGTAATAAAAAACTTGAAATACTCTTGACAGTTCTATTAGTGTAACTACCAAACTTTAACAAAAATGCATATCTGCATTCGCTACTGTTCATTCTGATTAGTGAGTTTCTCATTTCATAGCGCCAAGTGCTGCCTCAAACTTGAAAATGCAGAAGACGGAAGTGTATAGTTTTCTTTTCCATTTAAGAACAGCAGTCGTATGGTTGCAAAGTGGACGAGTGATCATTTTAATTAAAAATGACATTTACCAACGAAGAGACGGTGGTTGGCTTCTTATTCAGTTTGAAAATGATATTTATTATTATTAACATCTTTATGCTACCATTTTTTTATATCGTTCTTTGGAACGATCAATGTTTTGAAATTTTAGTAGAAGGCAAGTTAAATCCAAATAAATTAATGGAAAATGTCTCCCATTCTGATTGTCAAAATTGGTATTTCTTAGTGTGATGTCTGTGCCATCACTAAGAATTACTGTAGTTATGCCTCTTATCCCCCACTGCCACCCCTCTCAGTCAAGACGCAACAGTCTAGACGTCGTGATGGCCACCTTCCCCAAAAGACGAGAGTTGCAACGATTACCCGTTTAATTCAAAATCACATGTCAGAAAGCCTAATTTTATACTCAAGTTACTATCAAAATATTAGCAAATGATACATCATTTTAATCCTCTTTTCATGGTCTATCCATTGCTGGTGATAAAAATATATAGTTCCATTTAAAAATCGAAGATGATTATATTTCTCGAAAATTAAAAATATTATAGATAATTTCTCTACGGCTCGTTACTTGCCCCATGATTCCTCATTATTCAGCAAACACTTTATTTCGATATCCTGAACCGTTTAGAAGTTGTGGGGGTGGTCCATAGTTGGTGGGACCCCCTGTTTATGTAATAACATTAGAACTGCATTCTCACGGGCAGGAATTCGGGCTCTGTAATTATTCTTTTTTGCGGGTAACCTACTGTGTGGTGTGTGAAAGTGTATTTATTTATATATTTATTTTTACTTCCTCGTAAACATACGGAGTAACAAAAGTAATATTTAGAGAGGTATGTATGAAATGTTGCAGTAAATCGATGTCGAGAATTTAATGGAATTACACGTTTTGGGGACTTAAGTTGCCAAGAGAGTGTTGTTATTATATCAAAACGTCCGTCTCTCCGTCCATGTGTCCCCTGGTCTGTCTGTCTGTTTCTCTGTGAACACTAGTGTGTAAACTATTCGTAGAATTTTTGTCAAAACTAATTTTCCATTAACGATCTGGCCCGAATCGAGGCCCTGCGATTTTGAAAATAATTCTTTAAATTTTGGGGTAATTTAGTTGAAGTCCCTGGGAAGCATTTTCAAACTTTTCTTAAAAACGGCTCCAAAGTTTTTCGACCTACATATGTAACCACAGTCGAACATCCGCCAACGTCGGAACTCGAACTCTAGGGCCTCGCGGTCAGTAACGTTACAGGGAAAACTGTAACGATGCCACTGAGCTATCGCAACCTTTGCAACGTGTACTTAAAAACATTGTAAGTCTTTTTTCATACAAAGTTTTAATTTTTCAATATTACAAATATTCAATTGTTTCATATTATTCGTGCGCATAGTAAATTTAACTTAAAGCTTCCTCGTGTGTAACAAATCGGACAAATTGTATATTTGAAAAAATTATTACAATACAATTAATTAATTATTACAATTAATACAATGAAGATCTATTGAGTGACAAAATGATATTCCTCTAAAACTGAAAAATATACCGAAACGAATGTTCGCTATTCTGGCAGTTTTCTGTGTACTATTCGTTACTTCTGTGAACGTTGTCTGAAGAATACACTGCGTTAGACGAAAGATAATTATACATATTTCTTTCTTAATGTAATCTGCTCTTCATTATTACTCTTTCAAATCATCTCATGTCCACGTTTCTTAAAATATGAGTGTTTTTCGCAAAAGTTTGAGTTATATAGTGACAATATATATATATGTTTTCGAACACCACCAATACACATGCTGGAGATTTATTTCCAAGTGCAATCGTTTTAAATATTAAATTTTAAAATACGTTTTATTTAGAATTTTGTCTGAAATAAACAGTAGCTTTTGCGATTTTTCGAAAGAATTTTCTGGCATCAAGAACATTGTAATATTTAAAACACTACAGCAGTGACCTGCCCAAGGACAATATCGTAGCGTATTTTGTTGGGTGGCTTCTTCTTGTGCTGAAGATCTCGGGTTCAAATCCTAGCCTGCACTACTCATTTTTTATTCTGTACATTAGAGTATGTATCTGACAAATGACTTTGAAATCAGTTGTAGACGTGGAATTTTATATATCGTTTTGCTTTTCAATAATTATATATTTTTTTGTCTCTCAGCCGTGTCTCTGTCATTCCCTTAAGGTTTATTAGAAGAATGAAGTGTTAGTAGTATAAAAGTTGTAATATATTACGTAACCGTTACCAATAAAACAAGAAAATAAGACCGGTTTTTTATTGTTTGTATTGGTAGTCAGATGAATAGAAAGTGAATAACTGCGTCAATGGTAGGTGCTTTCTTCAATTAAATATTTTTGAGAATCGACTAATTACCAGCTGCACTGAAACCCTTATTTTCCGAAAGAAAGCTGTAACGGCTATTCAAGCCAGCAGTGTAATTTGTGTTATCCTAGCTGGGAAGCGATAACCGAGCAAGTGGCAACAGCTCAGGATTTGGCAACAGGGCATTGGACACAGGAGGCCTGTGGCCGCCGCTTGGCTCTTTAACACGAGGATGGTTTCTTCATTGTAGGGAAGAAAGTGAGAGAGAATTATGTGAGCTTATTGCACTCGTCGGTCACAAATCATGTGCGACCGCGCCATGTGTCTGCCTGAATTTTGACATTTGCAAACACGTTAGGAACGTATGTTAGCACGGTGTTTAAAAAATTTGTTCCTCAATGCTTCTGTGCGAAATTGGTTGTATTTTGATCTGTACGAGAATTCGTAAACGTGTTTTAAATTAAAAATTTCACAAAACAATATGAATATTGTCATCCATTTTTAACATGAATAAAGTAATATATTTACCCAACAGAAACTTGAATTATGAAGACAGAATATTAACAAAAGAATTGGGATCCCTTAGACCAGACTTTTGCATCAATCAAATGTCCAGTAATGAAAATAGGTCGGACATTTAAGCGGTAAATATTCTTGTTTGGTGCCCTCCCTGGCTACTAATCTGGTCACCCTAGAGGCGCCACTAGATCATAGCTACCTTAAAACACTAAGAAAGCAAATTCATTCACGTCTTAAATTCCCTAATATTCACTGATCACATATGATCCCGTAGGTCATATGTGGTCAGTTATGGGATTGAAAATAGAAAATACAGTTTGTCTAATAAAAAAATATTTAACATGAGAGGTCTGAGAGACCGAAGTTCAATTGACCCTGCGACTACGGCAACGTTGCTGAAATCTATGTTGCAAAGACTAGAGACAATAATCAAAGCAAATGGAATTCATACCCAGTATTAAATAACTTAATATGTTTTTTTCAACAGGTGTGTACGAAGACTTTTTAAGCTTACAAAAACGGCGATTTTATTTTGTTTCCAAATATCAGAGAGTTGCTAACATTTTGAACTTTTGTAAGGGAATAAGAAGAGTATTCTTAATTTCTAAACTTGATATCTTTATTCTTTCTAACATATCGTTCGTATTAGATTCGTAGAAGTTTCTGCTAGAGTTTTCTAGTTGTTCGCAAGGCCGTCCTTTGGCCTATGCATTTGCCATGAGGCCCAACTTCAGACGGGGACATAGATAATTGAAATAAAATACAATAGGATCCCCACTATATTTATATTACACTCTTAAAGCCCATAAATATGTAATGGCATTTTTTTATTTTTACTGTTTAAATAGCTTCTTAAATATCGCAGGATTATTGATAAAAGTGATCAATTCCAAAAAATTGTGCTTTTGGATAAAAGGCATTTACAGGTATCTAAACCTTCCAAAAATCAGTGTACTGTTTTCGATTTTCATAGTATTGTAATGCTACATCTTCTATATTATTATCGTTTTAACATTAGTTTAATTTTTTGTTATTCAATTGGTCAATTTTCGCAAAAAAATTTGCAATTTTTTCAGTTGTGAGAAGACGCTAGAAAAATTCAAACTTTTGCAATTTTTTAAAATTCCTGTAAACCGTGAAAATAGAACCTATGTCACTTTATAAGTGTATTTTGCTCTGTTATTACAATAAATTTAAAGAAAACATTTTGAACAAAACTTTTGAGAAAATTTCGAGAATGTTCTTGGGGCATGATCTAAAAACCCCCAAGTTTTAAAGAATGGTTTTCAAAATTACAAATCTTCAACTACAGATAGATAGATGTTTCTTCAATTTGAAAAAAATCCTACGCATGGTGTAAGCGCTAGTAGTGTTCACAGACGGACAGACGGCGGGCGTTTCGCTTGCAATTTAGTTTTCGGTATCAAGGACCAACAAAATAGGAATTCTGGCTACATGACATATTAGAGGACTTTTTTCTTTTAATTAGGCAACTGCATTTATCCACTTTTTCGTTATCAGGATCCGGCAATGAATTTTTTTCTGCCGAAAATCCACCGTTTTTTCGCGCAACATTACATAACTTTCTCTACATTACGTATATCACTCCGTATATACGTAGGTATGCAAGAAAGTAAAAATGATATTTCATTAAAATCTGTCTCCTATTTATAATATACTCGTATAACTGTGTTCAGCATGCTCTTAATAATTCGCGTCACCACAATAAGAGCATCAGTTAATCCCATACTGCAGTTAAGTGAATCTTTTTTCGTCTACGTTTCTGCATCCCACGAAATTTGCTAAAACTTAAAAATTAATAATTTGTATTACTGTTTCTTATATTAACTTCATATTATTATATAATAAGTTTGGCTAACTTAAGATGAACAAATGCAAAAAACAAAAAAAAAAGTATATCTGGCGCAGTTAACCAAACAGTCCTGTATATCAATACAAGTAACTGGAGTTATTTTCTGACGTTAACTATCCACTCCACACAATTTTGCGTAGTGTAACGATTATGGACAATGTACTGAAATTACATATTATAATGTTCTAACTGAAGTGCTAGCAGTACGTTTTTTCGAAATTTTGATTAATAAAAACTAATGGCGGCATGCATGGTAATAGTCTAGTTTTTTGATATTACAATTGTTTGGTGATGGAAACACCAGAATAACGTTCGTAAAAAACTATTAATTTTAACTTACTTTCATTGAGCGAAATAACTTCTTTACCGTGCGATAAGTTAGAGCCCTGATGAGTCCCAACGAAAAAAGTACGTCTTAATCCATTTATCGAGTACTTTATGCTAACAAATGAAGCTGAATAATAATGTTATCTTCTAAAATATTTTGATGTTTCGAAAGCAGGAAAGTCGTCAAATGATGACATTAAGCGACAGTGTTGCGTAATATTCATTTTCCCACGTCCCAGGCAATATTCTGCGTCCGTTTATTTTCTGACTCCCAATTTACAATTAGAGAAAGCGTACCTCCCCATCTCCGTTCTGATAGACTGAAACATTTTCTTGAGAAACTTCAATAAAATATTTCAATAGTCTTTAATTTTTTAAACTTAATTTAATTAATGTAAATTACTCAATTAATTTAAGTTAATTCACAATTAACTTTGTAATTGCAGAATTACATGAATTCAAACGGATTGGTAAGGCTGTATTAGTATTTTTTGATATTTTGCGATGAAATAAAAAAAATAGTTCACGCATTGGTAGTGATGTAATAAACCGATAATAATATAAACTTATAAACCCGTTTTTATATATTTATATTATGAGGCTTGAGATTTGAAATTATACGTGCAATTTTTCTTCTTGCAGCCGTCGACACTGTCGCTTTTGGGAAAGTGGCCTTCGCGACCTTTCCCCTGTTCTCGCAAAAGTGCCGGCGCCGCGAAGGCAATCTTCCCCTAATGCGACAATGGCAACGGTTGCTAACAGGAAATCTCGTACATTTAGTTCAAAATCATATGTCTGAAAGAATAATTTTATACTCAATATACTATCAAAATATTAACGTATGTTACATGAATGCATTCGTCTATATATGATTATCTATCGCTAGTGAAAAAAATATATGGCCCCATTTAAAAAATCAAAGATAATTAATTTTTTCGAAAACTAAAAATTTTTCGAATTATATCTCTATCGCACATTACTTCCCCCATGATTCCGCATTGTTAAGCGAAAACTACATTTCGATATCGGGAACCGTTTAGAAGTTATGAGGTGGCCCACAGTTGGTGGGACTCTGTATAATTCTATTTCTCAGAAAATTTTCATTACGAATTTTTCTATTTTCCAATAAATAAGCGCTTTTTACAACAGTTATTATGTTTTATTGAATAAAAACCTCATGAAAACATTGTTCTCTTTTGTAATTAAGTTACCCACCTCCCAGGAATGTTTCCTCGCTCAAATTTCTTTCGTTGCCCGCTGCAGCGACGATTTTGAGTGGCAGCACCCGCGAGGCATAAATAGGAACACGAATGCCCATGTGGGCAAAATTGACCGCCCTTGCTATAGATTCAGCTAGGATATTATTTGATTGACAGTCACAACTATTACGATCGCGACATTTTACAATCTTTTATTTTAGTCATCAATATTCCCTTCGAGATCCGGAAATTTTTTTCTGAAGCTTGGCATATTGTCAGTCCACTCTTAATGCAGGTATTCTTCAGCTCACCGATCGCAATAAGACGTGACTTGAACTGCGAGTACTTGGAAACAGCAATTTAGCTTAAATCAAGTATAACATTGGCATCAGTTAAACCCCATTTCTAAAATACATTAACAAAATTATATAAGAAACAGAAAACTGATTAAAATTCAAACAAAATGAAAGACAAAAAATTGAATTAAAACTATAATGATAATAGGACGCATTATTCGGTATCGCAGTATTATAATAATTCATGAAGTCCGCAGAAAGGGTTCCAATCCCCAAACGTTTTGTCCACACTAGGAAACGAACTCGCTTAGGTGCATAGAGTGGTTTGCATGTCCACTACACTATTATCTCTCCAAGAATCACAGCCCCTCCGACACAAAAAAAGTTGGACAGATTAACACATGCTCATGAACGACAATGAAGTATGTTTCGAACTTGACGTGGGGTCTCACAGTCCGCGGTATCTACTAATGTTTGAAAGTAGGGTGCTACTACTATAAGTTTGAGATCGCCTGTTGGAATTTACGTGTTTCGGGAACTACTGTATGAACAGAACATTTCAAGAGTTCAATTCAATAACACGGCGACTAGAGCAAGTGACCTCTCTGAGAGTCATTTAAAAACATAGGCGCGTGAGGGATGTTATGTCCTTGCCTTCAATGGAAATGGAAACAACGTTAATTAATGTAAGGATGTATATGGACTTGGAATATATGCATTAAAAAATATTTTCATCACAAAATTGCTCTCTCATTAAAATTAACTGAGCTCATGCTTAATTTCCAATACCAGACGTTAGAAATTTCTATCATTACATGTCAATTAGGTATAAGATCGATTATTACAGAACAAATCATCAGACTGATGGTGTACTTCTCAATATTGTCTGTGAAAAGTATACAAATGAGTGTTATAATAAGAAAGAAGTTTCGTCTTCCTAAAACATGTGTATACTGTTTAGTTGCATGTTTTATTTCTATATTTAAATGTGTGTAGCATTACAATGCAAAGAAATTCTTATTCGTTTATTATATTGAATTTAAATTATTTTTCACAATTTAATACACGACAAGAACGTGTTCCTACAAAAGGGAGTAACGAAGCATTCGCGAGGGGAGGGAAGTGTTATTGAATTGGTGCCACTTTCTGAACTCACCCCTCACAGCCGCTTTTCCCAAACCTCCGTGAAGTTAGCCGGAAAAAATCTGCGATTTCAACCAAACTTGGTATATCGTTTGCCCATCGTTTGCCCAGGTTTGCCCACCAAAAATTTTCGTTTGCCCCCCCCCAGAAAAAAAGTTACACAAAAAACAAATTTTCGGGCCAACTACACGCTCGCCGGAAAAAATCTGGGATTTCAACCAAACTTGGTATTTCGTTTGCCCATCGTTTGCCCAGGTTTGCCCACCAAAAATTTTCGTTTGCCCACCCCCAGAAAAAAAGTTACACAAAAAACAAATTTTCGGGCCAACTACACGCTGGCCGGAAAAAATCTGGGATATCAACCAAACTTAGTATTTCGTTTGCCCATCGTTTGCCCAGGTTGGCCCACCAAAAATTTTCGTTTGCCCACCCACAGAAAAAAACGAAAAATTTTCGTTTGACTACCCAAACAAAAAAATTACACGAAAAAAATTCCCGACTCTGAGTTACGCTTTTGTAAATATAATCGACCCGACTACCACTTACCCTATAGAAACAATGATAATTTGCAGTATAAATATTCTTAATAGTGTATTTTCGTTTGCCCAGTGACAATTTTCGTTTGCCCAGGCTCAGAAATGCAAATAAAGGCAGAAGCGTTTATTTACCGCTGCCTCCGACTAACGTTTTTGTTCATATAATCGACCCGGCTACCACTTACACTGAAGGAACAATTTTAATATTCAGTATGCTAATTCTCAATAGTGTGTTTTCGTTTGCCCAGTGACTATTTTCGTTTGCCCAGGCACAGAAATGCAAATAAAGGAAGAAGCGTTTATTAATCGGGGTTCTGGCTTACGCTTCTGTTAATATAAACAGCTTGGCTACCACTTACGCTGAAGGAACAATAATAATATTCAGTATACTATTTCGTAATAGTGTATTTTCGTTTGCCCAGTGACAGTTTTCGTTTGCCCAGGCTCAGAAATGCAAATAAAGGAAGAAGCGTTTATTTATCGGGGATCTGGCTTACGCTTCTGTTCATATAAACGGCCAGGCTACCACTTACGCTGAAGGAACAATAAAATTATTCAGTATACTATTTCGTAATAGTGTATTTTCGTTTGCCCAGTGACAATTTTTGTTTGCCCAGGCTCAGAAATGCAAATAAAGGCAGAAGCGTTTATTTACCGCTGCCTCCGACTAACGTTTTTGTTTATATAATCGACCCGGCTACCACTTACACTAAAGGAAAAACTTTAATATTCAGTATGCTAATTCTTAATAGTGTATTTTCGTTTGCCCAGTGACAATTTTCGTTTTCCCAGGCTCAAAAATGCACATAAAGGCAGAAGCGTTTATTTACCGGTACCTCCGACTAACGTTTTTGTTTATATAATCGACCCGGCTGCCACTTACACTGAAGGAAAAATTTTAATATTAAGTATGCTAATTCTCAATAGTGTATTTTCGTTTGCCCAGTGACAATTTTCGTTTGCCCAGGCTCAGAAATACGAATAAAGGCAGAAGCGTTTATTTACCGCTGCCTCCGACTAACGTTTATGTTTATATAATCGACCCGGCTACCACTTATACTAAAAGAAAAACTTTAATATTCAGTATGCTAATTCTCAATAGTGTATTTTCGTTTGCCTAGTGACAATTTTCGTTTGCCCTGGCACAGAAATGCAAATAAAGGAAGAAGCGTTTATAAAACGGGGCTCTGGCTTACGCTTCTGTTCATATAAAAGGCCTGGCTACCACTTACGCTGAAGGAACACTAATAATATTCAGTATACTATTTCGTAATAGTGTATTTTCGTTTGCCCAGTGACAATTTTCGTTTGCCCAGGCTCAGAAGTCCAAATAAAGGCAGAAGCGTTTATTTACCGGTGCCTTCGACTAACGTTCTTGTCTATATAATCGACCCGGCTACCACTTACACTGAAGGAAAAATTTTAATATTCAGTATGCTAATTCTCAATAGTGTATTCTTGTTTGCCCAGTGACTATTTTCGTTTGCCCAGGCACAGAAATGCAAATAAAGGTAGAAGCGTTTATTAATCGGGGCTCTGGCTTACGCTTCTGTTCATATAAACGGCCTGGCTACCACTTACGCTGAAGAAAAAATAATAATAATATTCAGTATACTATTTCGTAATAGCGTATTTTCGTTTTCCCAGTGACAATCTTCGTTTGCCCAGGCTCAGAAATCCAAATAAAGGAAGAAGCGTTTATTTACCAGTGCCTCCGACTATCGTTTTTGTGTATATAATCGACCCGGCTACCACTTACACTGAAGGAAAAATTTTAATATTCAGTATGCTAATTCTCAATAGTGTGTTGTCGTTTGCCCGGTTACTATTTTCGTTTGCCCAGGCACAGAAATGCAAATAAAGGAAGAAGCGTTTATTAATCAGGACTCTGGCTTACGCTTGTGTTCATATAAACGGCCTGGCTACCACTTACGCTGAAGGAACAATAATAATATTCAGTATACTATTTCGTAATAGTGTATTTTCGTTTGCCCAGTGACAATTTTCGTTTGCCCAGGCCCAGAAATGCAAATAAAGGCAGAAGCGTGTATTTACCGGTGCCTCCGACTAACGGTTTTTGTTTATATAATCGACCCGGCTACCACTTACACTGAAGGAACAATTTTAATATTCAGTATGCTAATTCTCAATAGTGTATTGTCGTTTGCCCAGTGACTATTTTCGTTTGCCCAGGCACAGAAATGCAAATAAAGGAAGAAGCGTTTATTAATCGGGGCTCTGGCTTACGCTTCTGTTCATATAAACAGCTTGGCTACCACTTACGCTGAAGGAACAATAATAATATTTAGTATACTATTTCGTAATAGTGCATTTTCGTTTGCGCAGTGACAATTTTCGTTTGCCCAGGCTCAGAAATGCATATAATGGCAGAAGCGTTTATTTACCGCTGCCTCCGACTTTTTGTTTACCTAATTGACCCTGCTACCACTTACACTAAAGGAACAATTTTAATATTCAGTATGCTAATTCTCAATAGTGTATTTTCGTTTGCCCAGTGACTATTTTCGTTTGCCCAGGCACAGAAATGCAAATAAAGGAAGAAGCGTTTATTAATCGGGGCTCTGGCTTACGCTTCTGTTCATATAAACGGCCTGGCTACCACATACGCTGAAGGAACAATAATAATATTCAGTATACTCATTCTTAATAGTGTATTTTCGTTTGCCCAGTGACAATTTTCGTTTGCCCAGGCTCAGAAATGCAAATAAAGGCAGAAGCGTGTATTTACCGGTGCCTCCGACTAACGTTTTTGTTTATACAATCGACCCGGCTATCACTTCCACTGAAGGAACAATTTTAATATTCAGTATGCTAATTCTCAATAGTGTATTGTCGTTTGACCAGTGACTATTTTCGTTTGCCCAGGCACAGAAATGCAAATAAAGGAAGAAGCGTTTATAAATCGGGGCTCTGGCTTACGCTTCTGTTAATATAAAGAGCCTGGCTGCCACTTACGCTGAAGGAACAATAATAATATTCAGTATACTATTTGGTAATAGTGTATTTTCGTTTGCCCAGTGACAATTTTCGTTTGCCCAGGCTCAGAAATGCACATAAAGGCAGAAGCGTTTATTTACCGGTACCTCCGACTAACGTTTTTGTTTATATAATCGACCCGGCTGTAACTTACACTGAAGGAAAAATTTTAATATTAAGTATGCTAATTCTCAATAGAGTATTTCCGTTTGCCCAGTGACTATTTTCGTTTGCCCAGGCACAGAAATGCAATAATGGAAGAAGCGTTTATTTATCGGGGCTCTGGCTTACGCTTCTGTTCATATAAACGGCCTGGCTACCACTTACGCTGAAGAACCAATAATAATATTCAGTATACTATTTCGTAATAGTG
The DNA here is from genome assembly GCA_011170035.1 of Teleogryllus occipitalis. Classification (NCBI taxonomy): domain Eukaryota; kingdom Metazoa; phylum Arthropoda; class Insecta; order Orthoptera; family Gryllidae; genus Teleogryllus; species Teleogryllus occipitalis. The sequence goes on from BLKR01016033.1 coordinate 38,001, forward strand.
CATTTTCGTTTGCCCAGTGACAATTATCGTTTGCCCAGGCTCAGAAATACAAATAAAGGCAGAAGCGTTTATTTACCGCTGCCTCCCACTAACGTTTTTGTTTATATAATCGACCCGGCTACCACTTACACTAATGGAAAAACTTTAATATTCAGTATGCTTATTCTCAATAGTGTATTTTCGTTTGCCCAGTGACAATTTTCGCTTGCCCAGGCCCAGAAATGCAAATAAAGGAAGAAGCGTTTATTTACCGCTGCCTCCGACTAACGTTTTTGTTTATATAATCGACCCGGCTACCACTTACACTAAAGGAACAATAATATTATTCAGTATACTCATTCTTAATAGTGTGTTTTCGTTTGCCCAGTGACAATTTTCGTTTGCCCAGGCACAGAAATACGAATAAAGGCAGAAGCGTTTATTTACCGCTGCCTCCGACTAACGTTTTTGTTTATATAATCGACCCGGCTACCACTTACACTGAAGGAACAATTTTAATATTCAGTATGCTAATTCTCAATAGTGTATTCTCGTTTGCCCAGTGACTATTTTCGTTTGCCCAGGATCAGAAATGCAAATAAAGGAAGAAGCGTTTATCAATCGGTGCTCTGGCTTACGCTTCTGTTCATATAAAGGGCCTGGCTGCCACTTACGCTGAAGGAACAATAATATTATTCAGTATACTATGTCGTAATAGTGTATTTTCGTTTGCCCACTGACAATTTTCGTTTGCCCAGGCTCAGAAATGCAAATAAAGGTAGAAGCGTTTATTTACCGCTGCCTCCGACTAACGTTTTTGTTTATATAATCGACCCGGCTACCAATTACACTAAAGGAAAAACTTTAATATTCAGTATGCTAATTCTCAATAGTGTATTTTCGTTTGCCCAGTGACAATTTTCGTTTGCCCACGCTTAGAAATACGAATACAGGCAGAAGCGTTTATTTACCGCTGCCTCCGACTAACGTTTTTGTTTATATAATCGACCCGGCTACCACTTACACTAAACGAAAAACTTTAATATTCAGTACGCTAATTCTCAATAGTGTATTTTCGTTTGCCCAGTGACAATTTTCGTTTGCCCAGGCTCAGAAATGCAAATAAAGGC
>BLKR01016034.1:0-39107 GCA_011170035.1 Teleogryllus occipitalis
AAAAATATTTATTGCTTAGAGACCCGCAGACTGGTAATCTGACCCAGTGGCCATGGCTTATTATGAAATTTGCACAAAATACTAGTAACTAATTATACTACTGTAATAAAAAACAAACCACTAATTATATACAATAACTACAAATTAAATAACTCTAAATAATTATAGATTTTTCAAAATTTTCAAATTAAAATTATTCATTAAAAGCTTATGCAAATACAATATAATTTTTCTACAATTTTTTAAATAATTATGTTTTTTTATTTTTACCACACTAATTATTAATTATGCAACTCTTAAGACAATTAACTAATAACTATTAAATGGTAACTGAACACGGCAAATACAAATTTCAAACTGTCTAAAAACTCAATAAAATTAATGCAAATGAGGCAAGATAATTCCACAAATCCCCAACTCCTTTCTACAACAAATTAAAACAATTATTTAAATAACTCTTAAAAGAACCAATAATATCAACTATTTCAATAACTGACTAAACGGAGATGCAATATATTACGGAACAAATCAGAGCCAAAATCACATGAATTAAAAAACTCAAGACACAATGTTCACAAAGTCTGTGTTTCAGAAAATCTTTTTAACGCAAGTGATGTGGGTCACAACAAGGTCCACTAAAAGCTTTCGTTTTAGCTGCCAACTCACCTTCAAAACAGTTCCAAATTTGTATGTTACCTTAAAAAAAAAAATTAAGAGGTATGTTCCTATAATGAATGAACAAATGCTATTACATTTCTTAACAACAGTTAAATATTTTTCACTTCTAGCTTATCCTTTTACCATGTGAACACTCAAATAAATATCCAAATTTGTGGCAAATATTACAAAAGTTTTCAGCACAGAGCACCACTCCTGTCAAATAAATATAACTAAGTTAAAGGATATTAAAATAATTTTATGAGTATATTTTTAGTGATTTGTCATTTTCATTAAAACACAATTAACTCTTACATTTTAAATTCACCTGCTTGCTAATTAGAGTGTCCTGGGTAATAATTACATTTGGTTCAAGAGTTTAATCTGTTAGTTATGTCTGTTATGGTGCCAACACAATAGTTTGAAAGTAAGTAACATTACCTGGTGAGACACTTTCTAATGGGACTATACAAAACACTTTCAAAACCATTTTATTCAAAGTTTTAATTATTTTTTTGAAGCAAAAATATAAGCTATCACAAACCTTGATATTTCCTTGATATTGTATCTCTAAACAATCTGAAAATTAATAAAAAAAACTTCATTTTCATTTCTGATATGACTTCAACATTAAATTATGAAGAGTTTCCCAAAACAGATGACAGTAAAGTCTATATTAAACATACAATGATTACAAGTTTTATGTTAAACAACGAAGTACTACCTCAAAGTACATTATACATTACAAGACACATAGAAACTTCATTCCATTTAATTGTAAAGTATAAAGCAATATTATATATATTATATTATTATATTAACTCTGAGAATATTTTATATATATATATATATGTATATATATATATATATATATATATATATATATATATATATAGTATTAATTAAGTTAAATAAGTTTACTAAAAAGTAGTTTTAGTACGATATTATTTACACATACGATTCTTATAACGTTTTGTCTTGCCAACATTACACAGTAACTATCTAAGTTACAAGTTATAAACATAATCAAAGAGCACACAACATCTACAGAGAATGCAACTTATTACAAATTTAAAACGTTATAGAACTCTCTCAATTTCAATCAACAATAAAAAGTTCTTTGCTCTTCAGATTTCTACCCTCTCGTGGAACTAATAAATTACATTTCTTACCTATAACTGAAAACAGCAGGGATACTTGGGAACTGCATTATACATAAATGTCAATAAAATAGTATGGTAGTTCATAATAATTAAGATCATCATCGCACATTCAAAAATGTGACAAGCTTATTCAATTACTGAACTTTTCTTCCCATGTTCATTTCTTTCTTTCTCCTTTGATTAATTCTGCCATGTTACAAATCTTCTTATTCCTGCTCTTCAGCCTCATTTGCAGAAGCTTAATTTTCTTCCTCAGGATGGGTTTGGTCAGTGATTGTGGAACAGGGTAAGTTTGTATTTCCTTTTTGTTTGCTACGAGATTTGCACTGAGAATCAACTTCCATATCTGAAACACCTTCTTTCTCCTGAAATGTATACAATCTCTTTTTTAATATGGTGAAACACTTCACTGTATTGTTGAATCCAAATTCTTACTTACATCCATTTTTCACTGGGTGCATCAGGACAATAGCTATCTCCTTCTCTAAAGCCCCCTGTACATCTCAATCTCCTTAGAAACATACCAGTGAACTGATTATTCGTATTTTCACACTAGAAATTTAATTTTATGGCAATGAACGCAATTTTATAGACAATGCATTTTGACACCGAGTGGTCTGCGACAAGCTAACTACGTTGCCAATTGGAAGATCCAACATGCTGCATTCGCAATTGCCTTCTAGCCTTTGCTCTCACTGTTTTATAAACCTCCCTCATTTTTACGAGAATTTCTTTTAAAGGGAATAATTAATAAACAGACATTTAAAAAAAGCTCACCTATTGCATTGCATTATGTATTTTAACTGTGTGTTGTACAAATTGTTCATCTCCTTAGATAATACAAACTGCCCTCGTTTCCCTCAATTACCTTGCTCATTTTCCTACTAGGAAAATAAAAGATATAAAAGTAAAAAATATTGTACTCACATCTACACTTTTTGTGAAGATTCATACATTTTTCTAATCGATTTTATAAATTCTCACATTATGAAACTAAAACTATTCTTAACATAATTTTTCTCAAATATATTCAAAAAGATAAGTTTGAAATTGATCTTTGATGCCACGTCAAGGCCATTGGCACTTAATTGCACTCCAAGTTCTTTCAATTGTATTGGTTGCTCATTTTCAGGATTCTTAAATCACAAAGAGTGATTGATAGCGAAGTGTCCTTCAAATGACCTTCATCTTTGACACAATTATAAGATCTCCAGCAATCCAAGATCACAGAGGACTGCAGTTTGATGGAAGTTTTTATAATGTCTTTCTAGACATTATAAAACTTTGCCTCTATTTTCTACAACCACTTTGCCTCTATTTTCTACAACCTTGAAAGAACTGCGTTTTGACACACTCAATTCCCCCAAACACTTATATTTCATTCCCTCTCTTACCTCTAATAAAGATCCTTTTAGCAAATTTACTTTCAATTTCCACAATCACACCTTCACCACCCAAAGGTACACTTTCCAGAATCATAAAACTTTCTTCCCGAAAAAAAAACTAATTCAATTCGTCACCGTCTTTGCACCTACATTCACATCACTTATTATGTGCTTAACATTCGCTCATGCAAGCCAAAAATATGTCATACTAAAAACCTGAATCATACTTAACTTACTCCCATTAAACCATGAATCCTAATGTACAGAAACAGTATAACCATGTGCATTCATTCCTTTCTTACAACAAAACCAGTAAACCCTTAAGCAAAATTTCTTCTTCTTTTTATTTTTATACTTTCATCTCTTTCACACTTCAAACGCTCATGTCTACCTGCAATTATTCCAACATTCATACACCACTTAATAATTTCTAATCTTTCTTACATATGTAACTCAAAAAAAAATTAAAAACTTGTTCTCAAATTTCTTAAATTGACATTAGATGATTCTAATCACGAGAAAGGATCGCCTCACTAATGTTTTTTTTTCAATAGATGAACAGGAAAATTAAACACAGAAGGAACTGATCTTCTATCAGTAACGTGACTTTCACTCCTGGACTAACCTACAAATGAAAGAAATACAAGAATGGGTAATCAGCTGAGATAAATTGACTTGATATACACTGTTAGAAACAATGATCACCGTCAAGTTAATAATAATATTAACCCAATAGCAATTCTCAAGAAAATGTTTGCTACAGTATGTGCTACTTATGGATGATTTCCATTTCTCTCTTCGGAAGTGAATCCTTTTCTTCAAAATTTCTGGTCGAAAAATGGGGAATCTGCGTAAAGCATGAATACAGTACACATTTATATAGTATTTATACTCAGAACAGTTTTAATGTAGCATTGCACCACGGCGTAACCAAATACATTTGGAAAGAGAAACCTCTTACTTGTGAAACTGTACCCCACTCCCTGTCTTCTGGAGTTGTTTGCAAACTTACGCAACACAGTACCTTATCATTGTTTCTTGTTTAAAGCAAAATTAACCCAAATAAAGCTACAACTTTTCAACACCGTAAACAACATGCACTGGCACAAATAGATACATTGGATAAGAATACGCTCCAGGTACGCCAACTCACAAGAATCAGGCGTCAAGCTCCCGACGGATTTCCAGTATATTGCAGTTCTGGAATCCAGAATCTGGATCCAGTTTGTGTAGTTGAGATCACTTGGCAGAAAGATGTCCACAATGACGTCACAACATTTGGCGGGAAAGTGTTGGGTGGCAACCTCTGCTGTGCGCCTAAGCGATTCCTAGAGAATTACTAAGATTTTGGCGGAATTATGCGGTTGTCGAGGTCCACGTGTTTATCGCTACGGTGCGGATTCATATGCACTAAAATACTTAAAATATGCATGCAAATATGCTTTAAAAAATAGGAAAACATGACCTGCCAAGTGTGTTTAATTGTATTTAAAATACTTTGTTTACATGTTGAATGTTATATACTGAATTTAATTTCTATTGCAAGAGCTTATAATATAATTTTCCAAATTTTCTGGTGCGAATCTTTTTCTGTAATCTGCAAGAATGCTCTTATGCATCAAAAGTTCTTTCAACATCCCATGAGTTTAAGGGATTGTACTTAAAAGCTGCAATTCCTTTAAAAGTGTAATTTTCAAAACGGCGGTTTGCCATGTATAATACCACTTATCTTTTTCACCCTTCGCAAATCGGGATTTCTTTCTTCGATTTTCTTCATTTTTTCTGCTTAGACTCGCGCTACTGGTTCTAATAAATTATTGAATGACGATGCTACAGTGTTCAACTGCAGTAGTTAGTTCTAGATCTTGTTCTTGAAGCTTGGTAGTGATTTTAGGCAAGGTTATGTAGTGCGTACCAACACTTGTTAGTACTTTTGATCCCTTCATTTGCAGCTATTATTGATAAATTAATACACGTTGCATCTGCATAGGGAAGTGTCTTCAAACCTTCTTTAATATGCGACCAGTAATAAAGTGCAGCATTGAGCCATGCTCCCTAACTAGTAAGAACAGACTGGTGGAAGAGGAATTTCGGTAGTTCCACTTTGAATATCTGTGTTCTCGACGGAGCTTTCACAAAAACTCTTAACACAAGAAATCAAATTATTAACTTTAGGTTGTTGCGAACGAATCTCTTGGGAAGCTTCATGTAAGGTATGAACAATGCAAGTATTGTGGAGCATTTCGGGGTCAAACACTTGAAGACGACCCGCGGCCTTCAGCATGTATGCTGCACGATCCGTGAGAAATGTGAAGAATCTTTGCTCTTGCTCTTCGGCTGGCCACAATACACGCAGTGCATCTCGCACAGTCCTTGCAATGAGATCCTGCATCTTTGGAATCCAATTAACCCACAACCACCTTCCAGAAGTATCAGTTGTTTCATGAATTGAAAGCCAGATAAATGAATCGTCTGTGTCATCTATAACTTCTTCGAGCACTTTTTCAAAGAGTTGATTAATGTAGTTTTTTCATAAAGTGAACTCGATCGGATTTTTTTCTCTTGGTGTATTTCTTTTTTTTTAAAAAAAGGATAAAAAAAGGACTATCCATAGGGTGGCCAGCGATCTGGTTTTTTGGAATTCAAGTTTTTTTTTCGGTTTTCCAGGTCCGAGAATATAAATTTTCCTCGTTCTCTTTCGCACATTACAACATATTCCTACCTTCTACCGCTTACACAGTATATTGAAAGTTATGTAATGCTGCGGGAAAAACCGGCGGATTTTCGGCTGAAAAACTCTTATTCCTGGTAAAGAAAAAGTGGATAAATCCACTTGATAAATTTAGGAAACAAATCTTCTAACACGTGGTATAGTCAGAATCCATGTTTGTGGGTCCTTGATGCCGAAAACTCTGTTGATGGCAAAACGTCCGTCAGTCTGTCATTGAACAACGCTAGCGGCTAAACCGTTCAGCCGACTTTATTCAAAATCGATATTCCTTATTCTATCTGGCGAAGTCGCGCCCCCTTAAATTGGAAACCGATACTTTAATTTTGGGGGTACCATAAACCACCTGGGACAATTTCAAAATTTTCAAAGAAATGGCTCCAACGTTTTTGATTAAGTTTTGTTGTAGGTCTCATATTTGTTGAAAACAATGATTTTTCGAAAATTACGAAAATTCAACATTTGTTTGATGTCTCCCTACAACTACAATTAGGAAGATAGAGATTTTTCCTTAATGAAATGTGTTCCATAAAAATAAGATTTTGAAATAAGGTTATGAAAAATCTTTCGAAAATTTCAGTAGTTTTCGCATAATTTTGTGCGAAATATAGGCAATCTTTATTTTTTAAACAGTTTTTCCCTCGAAAACGACGTAAACAATTTTGATTCAATTACGGTGTCATCTGCGTATCTACACCATAGAGACCCACGTCTCAGGACGAACTCGCGTTGATAAGGTGTCATCTGCGTATCTGCACCATAGAAACACACGTCTTTTGCAATATCTTCAATATTTTGACCTTTATTTTCCTAAGTAAAATGTCCGTCATTTTTGGTATGTCACAACTTCCCTTCTCCTAAGCGTCATCTTATTTGCTTTAACTGAAATAAATGACAAGACCTCTTACAGCTCTTTCCATTTCACTTTCCATTTATCTTCGTACCATTGTTGCAACTGGCACGCATTACACATTGATGTTGATATTTTCAAAACATAGATTTTTGTAAAGACACATGAACACATTTCGTAAAAAAATGAAATATTTATGAAACCTTATGTTTATTATCAATGTTTTAAGCTCGATGAGTTGTTTGTGAATGAAAAGAATCGATAATCACAATTTTATAAAAGTTAAGATATGAAATAACATTGCATTATACCACTGTCAGATCATGTGCTCGAATCAAAGGAACGTGATTGTAACATCTCATCCACTAGACTATCTTCGGCCCAAGAGATGATCCCATTTTTCTGGCATTTCCTACATATGTCCTCCCGTACGCGAAGAGGTGGCCAACGCAAGGAAGGTGTAAGGCCTCGCCCACCTTCCTGTACCCATTTGAGGAAGTTGTAACTCCTTGAGATGACTCTGAGCGCTAGTTTTCAGGCTTAGTTTCGCTGTTATTCTTTTTACTATCTTCTGCCATTTTGTCTAAATCGAAATTATAAATTAACAATCACGGCCACTGTGAAAACAAATTATCTTCCGCATGAACTTGTTCGAGGTTTCTAAATCAGGGTTTTGAGAGTTGTTTTAATTTTGAACATTGATGTTTGCATTTGGATTACTTGAGCATCATACCTTCGCTTTTCTTGCTATCTGAATCAGGGAGGGGACGCGCCGATAATTCGGCGAGTTCTTCCCTAATAATGGCAGAATGCACGTATGAAAGACTGCGGGTATCAAACATACCGTTCAGTGTGATGTCTATTTGTCGGCTCCAGTCCCGGCCAAGCAGTGGCTGTGAGAATCTCTCCTTTCATCTACAGGTCCCAATTCTTCGCGGCGTCTGAACGCGCAGAGAAATAGTACTAGAATATAGATCGGAAGCCATAACTCGTTAGCCTATCTGGATGTACACAACAATAGGATGCCAGCAATTAGTTCATTGCTCGGACTCGAACTGACTTTACCTTTTGTTTGTGGTATTGTGTATTAGTTTTCTCGACGGGTTTCTGTCTTGAACACACTTATGTCTGGTCATGTGTCTTGGTAGCCTTAATTATTTCATTGTGCCACCTACATCTTTTTCTTCATTCTACAATTCCAAGCGTAATATCCTTTTCTAGAGATTTTGTTCGACTCATAGTATGACCATAATATTTTAATTTCAATTTTTTGGTTTTGGCTTTTAGAGAAAGTTCTGTTTTCTTTTCAAAATTTCGGCATTTGTCTTTTTGTCCTCCCATTGAAGTTGATATTTTCAATATTTTCTTCCGTGCCCATACTACAAAAGCATCTTCCTTTTTTCGGCTTTTCTCAATGTTCAGCTTTCACACCCACCCAACAGGATTAGAAATACCATTTTCTCGATTATTTGGATTTTGGTCTTACGCAGGGCTTGATTTCTGACGGAACACGACGGAACGGCGTTCCTGTACCTCGGTGACAATTATTAATCTTCTATATATTTAAAAAATAAGATATTTTGCCATGGCTTCGTTTAATGCTTCGAAATGAACCAATTGTAGTATTTTTTCCTTTAAATGAAAGAATTTGATCCCTAGATGTGTTGTCAGATATTGTTTGTGTTGATTCACCAACATTTACGATGTAAATCAATTAATTAAATTATTCTTTAGCAGTGCGCTTATCAGTAGTCAATTGTATTCTTCCAAAGGGTGGCTGTTTCAAAATCTCTCTCTCTCTCTCTCTCTCTCTATATATATATATATATATATATATATATATATATATATATATATATATATATATATATATATATGAGTCGATAGATGTAAGTGCTTCATGGTGGCGCTGCTTGATGTTTTGTTTTGATTGTTGAGATTTGTTTACAATTCGTCAAGGTTTTGTTTCAGCGTAATAATTGCATTGTGGTGTTGACAGTTTGCATGTATTTGCTTTTGTGGTGTATTTTGTAGAGACCATTTGGACAGTGGGTTTTGCTCGGTTGGACTGAAGTAGTGAAGTCGTTCACAGGTTATGTCGAATTCCGAATCGTTGCCCACGCGCCCCAAAAGACGCAAACGTACATTAACTAGACGCAGGGAAAGAGAAATTCAGCGTCGGTGTCGTGGTAGTGAGGTCATTTCGTTTTCTGTTGGGTCATTGTCTATGAAATGTCAGTTTTGTTCTGCTTTGTACTTCCCATGTGAGAGAAATTCTGCAAACGAGTTTACTTTTTTTGCTTAAATGGGAAAATACCTTTACCTTCGAGCAATATGCCAGAAGAAATCAAACAGTTGTTTATAGAAGATGATGACACATCGCAAAACTTTAGAAATAATATTCGTCAGTATAATAATTCCCTTTCTTTTGTGTCATTTGGTACCAATATTTCATTGCCACCTGGTCATGGGCCATACATGTTCCAAATTTTGGGAACTCCACATCACAGAATATCTTCGTTATACCCTGAAGATACAAACATGGCCACATATTGTAAACATTAATCTGGGCACAGTATTTAACATTTATCTCAGATCTCACCGTCAAATTTTGACGGGTTCTCACTAGTTTATATTAAAAACATATAACTATTTCTATTAAATTAATAAATAATTTGGAGCGCGTTCCGGGACCTGAAATTTTACAAATCAAGCTCTGGTCTTACGTGTTATGTCAGCATATTTTATGAATTTGTGAAATTTTCTTTCCACTGCTTTTCCTAAAATGATTCCTCTCTTTAGTTCTTCTGTACAGTACCCAGAGTTTGTTATTGTAATTCATAAGTATTTAACTTCATCTGCCATGTATGCCACTTCTCCGTTGATATTCAGGCTTCCTTTTTTACCAGTTGACATAAATGGTGTTTTCTTAAAATAAATTATATTTACATAACTATTTAATTAATTAAATAAAATAAATAGTTATTATATTAATATTATAATACTATTTTTTTATAATTTAATAATTATTTATTTATAATTAATTAATAAATTTATAATTAAATATTTACAATAATAATTATATTAAATACATATTTTATTTAAATTATGTTTATATAAAGTCCCGCTTTCTTGTTCTCTTCCGCTACTTTGATTACTAATCTTTCAAAAACTTCCCTGTTATCAGTAATGAGCGTGGCGTCATCAGCATATCTCAAGTTGTTGATTTGCCTTCCTCAAATTCTGATGCCTATGTCAATTTCGTCTATGCTTACCATTCTCAAAAAATATTCTGTATGCATCCTTGGTCCTGTATCCCCTCAGTACGCTACCTTGTCTCACTCCTTTGTTGAAGGGGAACTAGCTGTTTGCCCTATGCTTGTTCGTGATTTTGTATTTAGATTCGAGTGTAGTGACTTGATAAGTACAATGAAGTGTATTGACATTCCCATCTTTTGAAGCGACAGCTACAATAATTCATGGTCAAGGCAGTCTACCACGCTTGAGTAGTCGCGAAAGCACATGTATACTTTTTTTAATTAAATACTTTTCTGAAAGAGTGTACATTGTCACTTTATAGAACTATTTGGTTGATATACGGTACGTATGTACAACATATACGCAGTAAAAATGAGGACAACCCCTCTGGGCTCCTCAATGGGAAATCAGGGTGGGGCGTTTGGGAGTTATTGCTGATGATTTGTGGATAGTTTTTTTTATTGAAATTCCGCGAATTTCTTCCATGATCCATTTCAGGTTAGCTATTTGATCTCTTCCTTTTCTAAACCCACCCTGTTCTACTGTCAATTCTCTTTCGAGATACGGTTCTAATCTTTTGTTCATTATTTTGAGGATTATCCTACTTGTTAGTAGGATTGCGGGATGCAATTGTTTTGTTATTTGCACAATCTCGGCTGTCGCCTTTCTTTGGTAATGGAATAAACATAGTGCGTTTCCAATCTGTTGATCACTTTTTTCTTTTCCAGATCACATTGCATAATTGTGTTACTTTCGCCAAGATTTCTTCCCCTGTGTCTTTAAGTAGTTCGATTAGGATATTATTTACACCCGGGGACTTCCCATTTTTCAGTTGTTTTGTCGCCCAATGTATTTTCTCTACAAAAATCTCTGGTTCATCTTCGTAATCATCAATGTTTATTCACTCCTCTACTTGAAAGTCCTTCTCATATAACTACTTCGTGTATTCTTCCCATCTTGTCATGTGTCTTCTTTTGTTGTAATTATTTTGCCGTTCTCATCCTATTCCCAGGGACCGAATAGAGAAATAATAGTTGTAAAGGTATTTATATGGGTATAGAAATACCTTTACCTCAATTAGACCTTTATTCAAAATACCTTTAAAAATACCGATATAAGACGTCAAATACCGGTATTTTTAGAGGTATTTTACCTTTATCCGATGTCTATAGCGGTAAAATACCTTTATTTAAAGGTATTATATCGGTATTCTCTCATCAAAATTTTAAGGAAAATAATAGTTCAGGCAAAAATAATGAAAAATAATGAGGATATTTTGAACGCTAGAAACAAAACTAAAGCAATGTGGAACATCGTTAAAAATTCGACGTCATCACGACATTTCGTAGAGAATGTTGTTTTAAAGGATAATGAAAGAGAAACAAGAAATCCAGAAAAAGTTGCGAATCTCTTCAACCAACACTTTTCTAGAATTGCGGTTGATCTCACGAAGGGACTAAAACCACAAAATTCAACATCATATGCTTCCCAAAAAAATTTCGGCACGATGTTTATTTACGAAACTTCTAACGAAATCCTCAGAATAGTCAGTAAATTAAAAAATAAATATTCATCAGGTTTAGATGAATTTCCGGATTGTTTATTAAAAACGTGTGCACCTGCCATTATACACCCATTAACTCACATTTTCAATGCTTCCTTGTGCACAGGAATATTTCCAGATACTTTCAAAACAGCAAAAATTAAGCCACTTCCCAGTTTTCTCAAAAATATTAGAGAGGCTTTTCTATATGCGAATGGAAACTTTTCTCAGGAAAAACGAAGCGTTTTCAGACTCACAACACTTTTTCAGGAAATCAAAATCGACGGAAACTGCCATTTTTTCTTTCCTTGTTGCTTCATCAATGGATCAAAATGAAGAACCCATTGGGATATTTTTAGATCTTTCAAAAGCTTTTCACGTTATTAACCATAACATCTTGCTCTCAAAATTACCTTCTTATGGAATACGTGGTATTGCCCTAGATTGGATAACCTCGTACCTTAAAAATCGATCTCAAAAAGTAGAAATACCGTACTGGCACGAGAGGACATTATTTACTTATCTCTCCAATTCTTTGCCAATTGAACATGGGGTCCCACAGGGTTCGATCTTAGGTCCTATCCTCTTTCTGTTGTACGTAAACGATATGCCCTCATCTATTAAAAACGGAAGAACAGTTCTGTTTGCCGATGACACGAATGTTCTTTGCAAAAAAGAAACAATTAATAGTACAATTTCAGAAGTTTCAAATTGGTTTTGTAATAACAAATTAATAGTTAACGAAGGAAAAACGGTCTCAATGCAATTTTGCGTTTCAAATCGGCAATCGTATGCTCCATTGGAAATTAACAATATGCAATTAGCTGATGTTAAGGTAATAAAATTTCTAGGTCTCTCAATTCAATCAAACCTCAAATGGAATGTACATATTACAGAATTAAACACTAAATTAAGCTCATTATGTTATGCATTCAGAATTCTTTCTAATTCTGTCAGCCTTCATGAAGCTCGTTGCGTGTATTTTGCAAATGTACATTCCCGCCTGAGATATGACATAATATTCTGGGGAAGCTCATCCTTTAGTTCCCAGACATTTAGATTGCAAAAGGAAATTATCCGAATAATGAAAAAATCCCATCCACGTGATCCGTGCAAGCCTCTTTTTATTGAGCTTGGAATCTTACCATTGCTTTGCCTATTTATTTATGAGTCTGTAGTATTTGTCAAAACTGACTTAACGGTGGGAACATATTTTCATGTAATACTGATATTTATAGTGACAACACTCGACGTAGAAATCATGTTCATCAAGTGTCAGTATCAACAGCTCACTACAAGAAATCCACATACAATACATGTACGCTACTTTACAATGCATTGCCAGATGAAATTAAACAATTAAAATTGGTACACAAATTTAAATTAAAAGTGAAATCTTTTCTGCTGTAAAACTGTTTCTATAGAATTAGAGACTATACTGATCGCCAAAAAGAAACATAATGTTTACTTTAACAAAAATAAGATATAGTATAATGAATTAGTTTACATTTGCATTGTATAATTTTAAAAAAAGACTCAATATGCCTGTAACGAATAATGTACTTCCGGGTCAATGACCCCCATCTCGATCAGGTTTTTGTCCAGTTTCCCTGATCCATTGAGCAAATGCTGAGATGGCCCCTTGATTTGCTTCTGGACGTAAATGTAGCTTCACTATGCGCACGTTTTGTTGAACTTTCCTTTGCTTGTAGAGCTTAGGGTGAGTTTCTATTTTGTTAACAATACAGAAAAATCAAGTCTGTTCGTTTCTTTACCGTTAAAAATAAGTTTCTATAGTTTGGCAACGAAAATATCTAGTTTTTGAAATGTTAATCTCTCGCTTTTTAAATTTGTTATTATTATTATTATTATTATTATTATTATTATTATTATTATTCTTTCAACTATTAATAGTTAAATTATTGGGAAGGGATTCTGAAACTCAAAAAAGCGTGCGCAGATGATTTTCTCCCCCATACGTCACATACAGTTTTTGACTGTTTTTGACTAAATAAATAAATAAATAAATTGGAATAAATACATGAAAACCCAGATAAGAGCAACAATAACCAATCTTTATATTTTAAAAGTGTAAAATTGATGTGTATTCAATAAATTAAAAAGTAAGATTCAATATAAAAACGAGAAGGTATGCTAAGCACAAAATCTATAGAATCTATCTTACGAAATTTGGCAATGTGACTACGTAGAATTTCGTTCACTTAAGCTGCAATTGTTTAATACAATCAGTAGATTATACTTTACCTAATTAGATAAAATATATTATCTGAATCTAGATTTGGATCTTCTTCCATTACGTATCACATTCTGTATGCTACTCTTGTTTTTGCGACTTCGTTCGATTTTGAATGTAACTTATTTTCTTAATGATTTATATTGTTGCAAATTGCTCCACTTAAAGTAAATTGGTTTAAAAAATAAATGTAAAAATAAAAAATTTAAACTAAAACCATGATCGTTGTTACTCCAAATCATTCAAATATAGTTTTTCAACCAACACTAGGGTGATCGCTATTACCACTCATATTGAGAAAACACCGACCGCGAAATATTTTTGTTTATAATATCTCCCATTATTAAAAAAATAAATATTAAAATAATTCATTATTAAAATAAATGAAAATACCATTGGTAAAAGGAAATATTTACCACTCTAAATTAAATTTCGCACATAGGAAAGTGTAAAACTATGAATGTTTTTCGAAACAAACGCTAAGAAATGATCGGTGTTCCCTCACTTTACGGTAGCGATTTATTTGTTATTTTTATAGCATTTGCTTAATGTTCAAAAATGAACTGATTGTGAATTTCCTGAAAAGAAAATAATAAAAAAAGTTGAAACGTAAATGTTTCGAGGATTCCTCTATGAGACGTCTTTTATCGTTCCTATTTATTCGCTCAGAATATTGCAATTGATTTCGAGATTTCAACGGAAGTGCACGTTTGTGCGTCTTCTGAGAGTTAAAATGGCTAATGAATAAATTTCTTAACTTTTATTATTCTACAGTCACGCACGGAAAATTTTTCACATACGGGCAAAATTAAATATATTTTATCAAGGCATTGTATCTGGTAATGCCAATATTACAAGAGTGCGGTGAAGTGTAGAAGACAACAGAAGGACATCACTCATAAAATTTCACCCGTCTTTCTTTTCATGTTATATAAAAATTCTATTTCTGTAAGTAAGAGATATAAGAATATAGATATAAAATATAAGAATAGAGCAACAGAATTACAATTTCTCTTAGTGTGTAGACTGAATAAAAATTTCTTTACGTTCATTACACAATGCAAATTTCCAATTATAAAATTTTATAGTAACACACTTTTAAAAAATATTTTGAAATGTAATTAAATTTGTTGGAAATTATTAAAATTGTTGCACTAAAGACAGATTTGTTTAATTACTTAATTTTGAAAAACAATTAAGATATTTAGAAAGTAATTAATAGTAAAAGTAAATAGTTTTTATCAGTTAGTTAATGCCTTATTTTACGGGGCGAGACTCAGGCCATGTGGCCCGCTCTTCCGTCTAACCACGCAAATTTCGCTACCTGTCGGAGAAAGGAGGTATTTATTTATTTTAGTCAAAAAAACAGTTAAAAACTGCGTATGACGTGCTATGGGGAAAAGTGAATTGTGTGCACATTTTCAAAATTCTGTGATCCCTACACTAAGTCATATACTACTTAAATTTTGAATTTTCAAAGGGAGAAAAAAAACAAAAAAAAACTCCCATGTAATAAAATCTATTTTCAAGGATAAATAAGCAATAAATTTTGAATTTTGAAAGGGATAAAAAAACAAACAAAAAAACTCCCATGTAATAAAATCTATTTTCAAGGATAAATAAGCAATAAATTTTGGCTCTTATTACTTCCTGCCGCGACAACATGGAAACGATAATTTGAATAATTGTATTTCCCACTGAATTCTAGAAGACGTGCACAGAAAATGAAGTTACATTTATGTCCAGAAGCAAAACAAGGGGCCATCTCAGCATTTGCTCAATGGATCAGGGAAACTGGACGAAAAACCTGATCGAGATGGGGGTCATTGACCCGGAAGCTGTGTTACAATAGTTGTTACAGGTTGTTTGTACTCATTTATACAGTCCAAATGGTAATTAATGCATTATGTATCATTGTTAAAATTAATGTTACTTTTCTTGTGATGCTCAGTATAGTCTCTAATTGTATAGAAACAGTTATGCAGCAGAAACGATTTCACTCGGGATTTAAACTTTTCTATTGAATTTAATCGTTTAATGTCATCTGGCAAAGTGTTGTAAAATAATGTACATGTATTGTATGTGAATTTTTTGTAATGAGCTGTTGTCACTGTCACCTGATGAATATGATTTCTACGTCCAGTATTATAGTAATAGACTTCGGCATTTTTTGAAAATATATTCCAGCCCTTAAGCAAGTCATTTTTTACAAAAACCACTGATTCGTAAATAAAAAGACACGGTAATGGTAGAATTCCTAGATTAATGAAGAGAGGCTGACATGAATCACGTGGGTGGGATTTGGTTATTATTCGTACAATTCGTTTTTGTAATCTAAAAGTCTGGGAGCTATAAGATGTATTTCCCCAGAATATTATGCCATATTTCAGGCGGGAATGAACATTCGCGAAGTATACACAACGAGCAGTATGAAGGCTGACTGAATTTGCAAGAATTCTGAACGCGTAGCATAATCAACTTAATTTTGTGTTCAATTCATTTAAATTGACGTTCCATTTAAGGTTTGACTGAATTGAGAGACCTAAAAATTTTGTTGTCTTAACATCTGTCAATGGTACATTGTTCACGTTTACTATTAATTTGTTATTTCGGAACCAATTTGAAACATCTGATATTGTACTATTTACGGTTTCTTTATTGCAAAGGATGTTCGTATCATCCGCAAAGAGAACCGTTCTTCCGTTTCGAATCGTCGAGGGCATATCGTTTACGTAAAGTAGGAACAGAATAGGGCCTAAAATCGATCCTTGAGGAACTCCACATGCAACAGGCAAAGAGTCGGAAAGGTGCGTACGTAATGTTCCATCATTCCAGTAAGGTATTTCAACTTTCTGAGATCGTTGTTTAAGGTACGAACATAACCAATCTAGAGCAATACCACGGATTCCATATGAAGGTAATTTTGAAAGTAAAATGTCATGATCAATGATGTCAAAAGCTTTTGAGAGATCTAAAAATAATCCAATAGGTGCCTCGTTTTGATCTAATGATGAGGCGACATCTTTAAGAAAAGAAAATATAGCTGTTTCCGTTGATTTTGATTTTCTAAATCCATGTTGGCAATCTGAAAGCGCGTCGTGTTTACTGAGAAACGTTTCCATTCGTACGTAAAAAAGTCTCTCTAATATTTTTGAAAAAACTGATAGAAGAGAAATGGGCCGATAATTTTGAATTTCATTTTTGTTGCCTTTTTTGAAGAGCGGCTTAATTTTAGCTGTTTTGAAAATATCTGGAAACGTTCCAGTGCATAAAGATGCATTAAATATGTGAGTTAACGGGTGTATAATGGCATACGCACAAGTCTTTAACAAAGAATCTGGGAATTCATCTAAACCGGACGAATATTCCTTTTTTAGTTTACCGATTATTTTGAGAACTTCATAGGAAGAAGTTTCGGAAACGAACATTGTGTCTAAAATTTTGGGTGAACTATCTGTTTTTGAATTTTGTGCCTGAAGACCCTTAGTGAGATCGGCAGCAATTCTCGAAAAGTATTGGTTAAAGAGACTAGCCACTGTTGCCGGATCGTTTACATTTATATCGTTATATTTTAAAACAACATTCTCTACGGGTTTTCTAGTTGATTTGGTAGTATTTTTTATTATATTCCACATTGCTTTTGTTTTATTATTTGAGTTCAAAATATCCTGATCGTTTTTCATGATTTTAGCCTGCCTTATGACTTTTCGTAACAATGTTTTGTATTTTTAAAGTAGATAAGGAAATCTTGAGATACGTCATGACGTTTAGAAATGAAAGAAAGAATTCGCTTGTTTTTACAAGATGTCCTAATCCCTTGTGTTATCCAAGAATTGCTTTTCCGTGAAATATTTAATTTTCGTTTTTGAAGAGGAAAGCAAGTGTTAAAATGAATTGAAAGAGTTGAAGAAAAAAGAATTATATTTGTCGTTTGTATCAACAGTATTATAAACCGCTTCCCATGACTCCTGCATCAAGTAATCAATGAATAATTTAATTTTACTTTTAGTAAACAATCTAGTCATACGTGTATTATTTATTGTGTCAGTGATCGCATTTCTTATAATGGTAAGAATTTGTGCATCGTGGTCACTGTATCCTAAATCTTTGGTTTCAACTTCATATCGAGTAGTAGTTTTGTTAATTATAATTTGATCAATTGCCTTCATCGAATGTTGGGTGATCCGTGTAGGTATATTAATTGTAATGTCTAAATTGAAGGAATTAATTAAATTGAGAAACGTTTCTTTCTCGCAAGATTCGACCAGAAAATCAATGTTAAAATCTCCGCATACAACAATGGATTCAAAAGAGCGATTGCTGACTTTGTTAAGTGTTATCTCCAGGTTTTCTAAGAACAAAATATAATCTGCAGTTCTCTTTGTTGGAGGTCTGTAAATGCAAAGTGTTATCACTTTTAGTGAAGTAAGATGTACAACAGAAATTTCGAAAATATTTTCAATGGAATACACATATTATTATTATACACATATTACAGGTATTATCTTGGGCGACGAAGCAGGCGGATTTCAATTTTGCTCAGAGGCTTCTTTTAGGGTTGAGGATCTTTTACATGCAGTAAATCTACTACATGAGACAGCCGGCTTTACTTCCCCTCCTAAGGAAGACGTACGAAAGATTTTTTCGCCCTTAAAAATCCACGGATTCCATCGGGCTTTAACCCGCAAACTCGGGTACAACAGCCCGGTACGCTGACCGTTATACCACCGATGCGGAAGCCTTAGAAAAGTGAATAATTTTTTATCAGTGCAGAAGTCTAAGAAAAATTATACCACTCAGGCTCTTCGTCTAAACCGCATTGTGATAAGACAAGAACTCTGGGAGTAGTGTTTAATGATAAATTAGTATCTAGCGTCAGGAATATGGCATTGTTTTCAGATTCGGAAGTCAAAGAATACGCGTTGTTAGGACAACGGATCAACAAGGCTTAATATTTCATGCTTGGTGATTACGTTGTTCAAATGAACACGGCCCCGAACACTTTATGTGCAGAAGTTGTGAAGAGGGCGTTGGATGGTCGTGATATTTTGGAAAGGACGCATGATTCATTCCCTAAAAGGTTATGTTGTTTGTTTATTCCCTAAAAGTTATGTTTAGTTCGAAGTTTGAGAGCTTGGTCTTTTGTGTAAATCGTAATTGGGAATTTTATTAATGCAATAGTCGGAAGTTTGAATTAAATATGCTCCATGTTTCGAGGAGATATACATTAGGGTAGCTACGTACATGAAAGAATTTTCCAATAAATAGATGAATATATTCAGTCGCGAGTAAGTATTCATACGAAACTCAGATAGGAGAAGTCTCGGTTAAACTCTACTCTATATCGATTCAAACCTTAAGTGCCGAGATCCTTGGTCCCTAAAAAACCATCCAGATCCCAAGTGACGAGAGTCTTGCTCCCTGAAAACACGATCGTCGACCCGAACCCCTCATTAACGATACTCTGCATTCATAAATAATTTAACTCTATTCTAAATCGATCCAAACGGTAAGTGACGAAATTCTTGCTCCCTGAAAAACGTTTCTGACCCCAAGTGACGTGATCTTGCACGTCGAAAAAACGATCATCGACACGAAGACCCCTATTAACGAGATTCTTTTTTTTTTATAGACTCGCTTTAACTATACTCTATATCGATCCAAACCTTACGTGATGAGATAAATTCTCCCAGAAAAACGATCCGGACCCCAAGTGACGAAAGTCCTGCATATAGAAAACGCGATTGTCGACCCGTGGATACTCATTAATGAAATTCTCGATTCATAAGAACTCGCATAAACTCTATATCGATCGATACCTTGATTGTCATGATTCTTGCTTCCCCAAAAACGATCCCGACCCCCAAGTGACGATAGTCTTGGTGCGCGATTTTCGACCCGAGGCCCCACATGAACGAGAATCTAGCTTCATACAGATTCCCTTTACTTCTACATTATAACGATCCAAACCTTAAATGACGAGATTCTTGCTCCCTTAAAAGCGATCCAGACCCCTAGTGACGAGATCTTGCTCCTAGAAACGACGAGACCTTGCTCCCTAAAGACGAGATCTTGCTCCTTCGTCAACCCTTGGACCCTCGTTGACGAGCCTCCAGTATGGACATAAAGGACATAGTAATGGACAGTAATGGACATAAAGAGTCGCTTTAAATCCATTTTATATCGATCCAAACCTTACGTGACGAAATTGTTTATCCCTGAATAAGGATCAAGACCCCAAGTAACGAGGATGTTGCTACTAGGAAACACGATTGTCGATCCGGGGACCCTTATTAACGACACTGAAGCTTCATAAAGACTCGCTTTAATTATGCGCTATATTGATCCATAGCTTAAGTGACCAAATTCTTGCTCCCTGAAAAATGATCTAGACCCAAAGTGACAAGAGCCTTGCTCCTAGAAAACATGGTCGACCCGAGGCTCCTTATTAAGAAGGACCCCATATTCCTTGTTACGAGACTAGCTAAATATAGATTTGCGTTATCTATACTCTGTATCGTACCAAACCTTGGGTGACGAGATTCTTTCTTCCTGAATAAACTAGACCCCAAATGAAGAGTCTCTTCCTCCTAGAAAGAACGCTCGTCGACCCGTTTACCCTTATTAACGAGACCTCAGATTCATTAAGATTTGATGTAACGATCTAAACCTTAAGTGACGAAATTTGTTATAATTCAAAGGGCAAGTAGTACCTAATACATTTACAAGGTCACCAGTTGCCAATAAAAATGCAAAAAACTAATTTTTATACTTCTTTTATTTATCTTTTACCAACAATGACCTGAAAACCTAATGAATTGGAGCGGGCCTAACATACAAAACCCTAGGCTTGCATTTCTATAAGACATGCAACTTTCTAGTTTTGAAAGTGCATTCAGGAAAAGGGAAAAATCTGGAATCCTTTTTCCTGGTTCATTCTAAGTTTAAAATATACACAATCTAATACATTTCAGCTTAGAACACAACATTTATTCAGTATTATTACAACTATAGCTTTAAGGCACTCGCCTCAGCTTTACAACAAACAGTTTCTCCTATTATTGAGAGAAACACAGAATTATATAAACATTTGTCCAAAATTGTCAGGCAAAACCTTCCGTGCCTCTATACAAAAACCAACAAAAAAAACATATTAATCTAATGCAGAACTACTTTGTTGCGTAATAATTCTGCCCTACTCTCCACTTTAGGAGCACAGAATACAACAAATAATGCAAACTTGCAAAAGAACTCACTTGTGGCACTTTGATTAACTGGACATGAATTTACCGGAAACCGATTGAGAACTCTTGTTATAACAAAACAACATACCATTAAAAGCATGATCGTGGTTTCTTTACACAGATGTACCCTCTCCCTCAGAAAAAATGTCGTTCAAAATTCTATCTTCCACACCGCGCCGACAAACTTGGACACCCCTCGGCCTGAATGTGTTTCGCCGTGACAATTTTGCGGTTAATTGTATAGTTATAATCATTCGTATCCATTATAAATATCACATAAAGCATGTGTTTTGAGGCGCCACTACTTATTTTAGTGTGTTAATGTCTTTAAGAATCACGTATAAAAATGCCCCTATTGCGATTCTGGCTTCAGAACGTCTGCATGCGCGCCTGTGTAGAGCTCTAGCGTTATCGCAACTTTTATCGGTGACGTAATTCAACCTTGGCCATAGTCGCCGAAAGATAAGACCGGGAACGACGTCCACAGAGTGTTCTAAAGACCACGGCTTCTGGTTGAAAATATTTCTTAGTAAAATGAGCTATGTAGTGGCGTGGGTTTTCTTCGGTTGCATTCTTTTGGGGAATTTGATATCTTTGACACATGTAGGACATTTCTCTAATAAAAAATCTAAGTGCAATGAATATCACGTAACTATTCTGTTCGTAATAAGTGTGCTTGGACAGCGTGTTGAGTAGTACCTGTGATAGCTCAGTGCGGTCGAGCCAGACCTACAGACTACAGGGATCCGAGTTCAAATCCCAGTAACGCTGGAATATTTTTACCTCCACGTGTAAAGAGAGTTACGTTATGCTGTAGGAGGAAGTGTCGAAATTTTCACAGAAAACACGTTTTGTAAGTAGCTAGTTCGAAAAAAGTGGATTGTTGGTATTGTTCTTTTATTTTCTATACACAAGGCTGTCAAAACGCTTGTTTTTTGAACCCGAAAAAGTGATTTTCCAAAAAACCTCTTTGTGAATCCGTCTTAGTGTGAGTAATTCTAGAGCCTAAAGTAAACACGATTTTCACCAAAATGGATATTCCTTGAACGATCTGGCAAATATTACGAATCTTCGAATTTGAAACGAATCTTTTAATTTTGAAGGTACTTTACACCAAACCCCATCATATTTACATAATTTCCTCAAAAAGAGCTCCAATTTTTCTGTAAATCTATTCCTCGAAGCACAAGATGTTTAAAGGTGGCGTACGTTCAATTTTGGGCGAACGATCTGAATTTTCGAAAATTGCAAACAAATACCTATTAACATTGTCGAAAACAAATATTAACGCTAGAGATTTTTGTTTCATGAAATCTCTTTTTAAAAATAGATATTAAATTAATGTAAATTAAACACTCCACTCTTTCCTAGTAATGATCCACTCTTCACTAGTAATGATTGCTGCTATTAGGTCTAACCGCTTCCTTATTCTTTGGAGGGCTACTGTTTTTTAAAATTTTTTTCCAACAGTATTATCTCAAAAGTACTGGATGAGAACAGTTGATATCTGGAGTTGAAGGGATGGTGTTAGCTCCTATTGTAGGCCTGGTTCCTTGTGATTCCAGTGAAAAATCAGTAACTGCACTGAAACAGTAGAAGCTCCCGTCAATTGATAATCATAAGTGAATCACCATGTACTGGGTAGGGAGGAGAACGAGGAAATCTATATGAATTTTCGCCTGCTCTTTCTTTCTCAGATAAACACTTGGATAGTTTATCAACATGAAATCGGAATTTTAGCGCCTTTGATGTAATATTAAACATAAAAAAAATCCCTTCCAGTTGTCTGCGTGTTAATTTTTAGTGTATCAAAATAGCCCCGACACCCGTATTACATTAGTCTCTTAAGTGGTATCATATTAGCCCAACAAATTTGAGGCTGTATATATCATGACACGATTAATATTATTGCATTATTTTAAAGCAGAAAAGAATATTAATTCTTTCTTAATGATAACCTATTTTCAAAAATATCGTGTCATAAAAAATAACGAAGTAACATCAAAAGATCACGGCGGTAAAGTTTTTGACTGGAAAAATTAGGCATTTTAGTTTTGATCTTTTTCCTCACAAATATTGTTACATTCTGAGTGTTTGCTATATGGTTATTATAATAGAATATATTTCCTATCATTTGTCATTTTCTTGTTAATTTTGGACATAAATAAATAACAACTCTTAAAGTGTAATACATTAACCCAAATTTTCTACCGTATAATTTAGCCCCGACTGATCTTTATAACATTGTCGAAAAACAATATGAACGCTACAGATTTTTGTTTAATGAAATCTATTTTTAAAAATAGATCTTGTATTAAGATAAATTGAACACCCTGTTTTTTTTAATACTGCAAATTCTTCACTTTCTTTTCGCATCGAAAAGGAGGTAATCTTGTCGTGTACCTGGTGTTGAGGGGGAACCGTGTCAGGTGAGTTAACGTTAAAGACCCGAGTTCGAATCCCGACGAGTGGAAAATATTTTCTGCTGCAGTAGGTCTTTTTTTTTCTTTTTTGCAGGTTCACATAGTCCGTATTGAATATTGCATAGCAATTACGAATAATACGTGAAAATATATGCTGTTGAGGCAACACTTGTTTTGAACATAAAACACTTTCTAAATAGTATGTATAGTAAGATAAACTTTATTTAGGTGAGTAAACTTAGACCATTCACTTTGATTCTCTAAATTAAAACTTGACGTAACTGAGAACAGTGTCGTCATAAGAGTTATTATGATACATATATCCAATGCTTTATTTTTAAAATCTTAGGCCCCGAAACGCGCCTCAAATTAATTATTAATATAATAGCAATAGCTACTTATATATAATATAATTTCATAATTATTTCCAAGAACCGGAACGCCGTTCCGTCGCGTACCAACAGAAATCAAGCCTTTTATATATAGGATATTCGGGGAAGAAATGTCGAATCTTCGAAAAATAGCTGTTAAGACAATTTTAAGCTTATTTTGTCTAATAAACTACACGGATATTCCAAATGGCTAAGCCGCAATAAACATTCAAAAGCTGGTTTGGATATATGTTTTCTAGGCAACTATTTGCGTTGTAGAAGCATATAAACACTTCATTAATATCTAAATTGTTTATGATTAACAAAATAAATGAATACATTTGATCAGAAAGGAAAATTAACCTAGAAATAAAAAAGCACCCAATTTTCACAGTTCGACTGCTTTTTTATTTCTCGGTTAATTTTTTTCTGAACTAATATATTAATTTATATTGTTAATAATAAACATGTTACATGTTTCTGGTCTATTTACATGATTCTAGAATGCAAAGTTTTGCGTAGAAATCATATTTTCAAACCAACATTTGCGTGTTTATTGCAGCTCAGCCATTCAAAATATATATGTAGTTTATTAGACAAAGTATGATTAAAATTGTTTAAACAGCTTTTTTCAAACTCTCGACGTTTCCTTCCCCGATACTCTGTATATCCATGCTTCTTTAAAACCAAAAACAATAATTTGCGTACTGAAAACTAATTAATTAAACCCATGGCAGTAGAACTGTTAACATAAGTACTGTCACACATCTTTCGCAGGATAAGGAGAAAAATTTAAAGAAAAATTATAGTTCACATGAATTTGACAAATTGCGTCTTACTTTCTATGATATTCAAATGGTAACATTATGTTACAATATTCAAGTGGTTAACAATTTCGGCTAAAGAGCCTTGTTTGATAATTCTCCAATTTCGTATTGTAATAAGATATCTTATGATACTCATGTCGTAAATAACTATTTGACAACTATTATGTTTAGTGCATGTGTCTAGCAGGTTTTGTATTATTCTGAGAAACTGGATCATACGAATCACGTTTACTACGTTATTCACACAGGAGCACATGAATCTCAAAAAAGTATTTAATAATATAATCCTTGCTGAGGAATCAACGTTTTATTGATGATTTTAATTTTGAAAATTTTCATTAGTTTGGATGTTTAAATATAGGTATCATATGTAATTACATGTCTGTTAAACACGATAGCATTATATGAAGCAAGAAACATTGTTTTTCGTTTGATCATTCAACTTCATCAATCACTCAAAATTACTTTAATTTTCTCTGCTTATCAGTTTTTTAATCTCAGATCTTCGATGAAGACACGAATCAAATAACATCGTAGATATTTGAGTGTTTTAAAAATAATAACGTGAATAAATGCTTATATTTATTGAATTGGTTTTATAATAACCTGTAAAAACATGGGCTTTCTGTTGGTTTTGGGGATGTTGAAAACATTCAAATAGTAAAGGCAATGTTAAGCTGGTGACCTTTAACATTGTTTATTTGATATTTTTCTTAGGGATAGTTTATAATGGTTAAACGTTTTCAAAGAGTGCACATTAGATACCTCGAATGGCCCGTTTCCGCTTAATAAACCGCTACGTTCTCCCTGTACAGATGGTCGTGCAAAATTCAAGGTTTTGATAGATTCGTAGAATGGCGGCCAACAAACCACCTTCGAACTCTGACGATACTGAAATGTAGTCTGTGTTGGGAAGGTCATATCACTTGACCACCAAGTTCATTCTATGTATTTTCAGTGGGAAATGCTAGAGCATTGATATTTACTAAACTGTAAACAAAAGCTAAATCTCCTTGAATTGTTATAACATCTGTTTTGCTTTCTTTTAGTAATATCAACTCGTTTTACCAAATACGTGAGTTTGTTATATTTTTACACGTTACAATAATTTAATTTTACAAGTATTTATTTTCAAGCATTTAGGAATTCATGAAATTTCATTGAAACGTTCGCCAATCTAAAAAACTTTTAAATGTATATTAAATATATTAATGTTGTTTAAAAGTATGTATTAACAATGCGTAGATTTAGCACATACAGCTCTGATTTGAATATTATACAATGAAACCATCAAATTAACAGTTTTAGAAAGGAATGATAAATTGAATTGAAAATATTAACTTAAAGTTTATATACGTTTATTTAGAAATTTCTATACTTGTGTAAATATTGTGATGTGTGATTCTACTCATGTGATCTTTCAAAACACAAAATTGAATATTTCTGTATTTGAAAACCTTAACACTACATTCATCCAATCCAGTGCAGTTTATAGCAAACAGCTAAGCAATGTGTGTCCCTATTTTTTAATGGTAATGGTTAAACAAGAGGAACATATAGTTTCTGACTCTCGGTGTTCTCAGGGGACTTAAAAAATTAATAATACAATTATTCGGTTGCTCAACATCCCTTTGGTAGAAAAACCGAAACAATTGTTTGGGCGTAATGCACCTTGAAAAAAAAATTTTTTTTTATAATCAATTTCTTCCTATTTGATAAATATATCGACTTGCAAATTGTAGGACTTAAAAGAGAATATAAAAACCAAATAAAAGTTATGCTCATACTCGCCGTAAAAATACGAATTTAGCATAATTAAATTGGCCACAGAATTTGTTTACAAGCAAGTGCATTTTAAGCGTATGTGGCATGCAAAAGCGCGGCATTCGAGAACTGTTTTTTCAGTATGCCCATCCCACGCTATTCTGCTAGCGCGAATGAATTAAACGCAAACAAATGGGGTCTACTAAGATGTTAATTTCTTATAAACAATTACATATATCTCGAGAACGAGATATAATAGCACCGAACGGATTCCGGAATTTTGCATCACATTTAAACGCCATTCAGATTAGACAATAAAAAATGTGCAACAATTGCAAATTTATAAACAATTTCCAACTTTTGCAAATCTAAAGGGGGAGAGTCTCCCGATGTTCCAGAACTAAAAACAGCGAATTAACAATTTTGCAACAATTTATAATTTTATAAACAAATTCGAAATATGCGTTAGAACGGCCGGGAAGGCTCCGCAAATTGTGCCTGAAATGAATATCTCAAAATAGCAGTTTGTCAGGAGTTACAAATCGATTACTAAAACTTAGAATAATTGTTGCTAAAATGATAAATATTTACTGGTCTATAGACAATCATTCTGGACGGAAAACCCCGCTTAGAAATATTTTTTCGTCGTGGCGTACGCGCAGGCAAACTATCTCCTTCGGCAGGGAAATATGACGATATTTCCGTCTCGTACGTAAACGAACTAGCCCCTCCCCCTGAGACAGCGTTCTTTCTGCCCCTTGGGATGTTGCACCAATCACAGACAACTGTGGTTCTACCTGCTAGCGATTGGTCAACGCGTCCCTCCCCCTGCCCTCCCCCAGGTCGAGGGGTGTCCAAGTTTGTCGGCGCGGTGTGGAAGATAGAATTTTGAACGACATTTTTTCTGAGGGAGAGGGTACATTCTAAAAACTGGCTACCTCCTTGAGGCACCTTTTACCCTTCACAGTTGCAGCAGTGCTTTAACAAAGCCGTTGGCGGCCGATCCACAGCCTTAAAACGGCGTTACCCGACCAGCAAACTTAGGTCGCTCACGGGGCCAAATGACGGGCTCCAACACAGAGGTCACTGCAACACGCAGTACGGAACCAACTGTCCCGTCTTCAAATGTTCCTGCACTAGGAACCAAGAAACTGCAACATTAAAATACAAATTAGAGAAAATGTGCAAGATTCCACAACCGAGCGCACTCGGATGCTGCAAATGTCGTGCAAGGCTACGTATCAAAACACATCACGAGCCTGTACTCACGTACCCTTGCGCATAAAAAGCGTCTTACGGGAATTTCACATCAAATTAACACACACTGCTGCAAATAAAGTCAACCAGTTAGTACATCATTAATACATTCTTAAAACTAGACACTTCAACATACTCAGAAACCAAGACCATGCCTTTTTACTATAAAACGGCTCTTAGCTACCATTATTGCCTATTACGGCCGACCAACACAAAAGAACCACATAAATAAAACATTAAAAAACTGTAATAACGGCACTGTGCCCGGCTCACTCAAAAAATTCAAATATTAATTTAGAAAGACATTCTAACAAAGAAACAGGTTAAGATGAAGTGGCGATTTCACTGGGGGCGCGTAGGCCCTTTTATAAGCTTAGATTCTGATACATAACACGCCGCGGCGCACGACTTCGCCTCAACCTAGCATGACAAGTATCTCGCCATAAATGATGTTCTCAATCATTTTCAATCTGGTTTTAGGGAAGGAAGAAGTACGCA
The DNA here is from genome assembly GCA_011170035.1 of Teleogryllus occipitalis. Taxonomy (NCBI): domain Eukaryota; kingdom Metazoa; phylum Arthropoda; class Insecta; order Orthoptera; family Gryllidae; genus Teleogryllus; species Teleogryllus occipitalis. The sequence goes on from BLKR01016034.1 coordinate 28,223, forward strand.
GACGGCTTTGCTACGAGTCACCGAAGACATTCGTCAATCTAAAAAAATTAATTAAAAAATACAAAACATTGTTACGAAAAGTCATAAGGCAGGCTAAAATCATGAAACATGATCAGGATATTTTGAATTCAAAAAACAAAACAAAAGCAATGTGGAATATAATAAAAAATACGACCAAATCAACTAGAAACCCTGTAGTGAATGTTGTTTTATAATATAACGATATATAAGTGAACGATCCAGCAACAGTGGCTAGTCTCTTTAACCAATACTTTTCGAGAATTGCTGCCGATCTCACTCAGGGTCGTCAGCCACAAAATTCAATAATAGACAGTTCACCCAAAATTTTAGTCACAATGTTCGTTTCCGAAACTTCTTCCTATGAAATTCTCAAAATAATCGGTAAACTAAAAAATAAATATTCGTCCGGTTTAGATGAATTTCCGGATGCTTTGTTAAAGACCTGTGCGTATGCCATTATACACCCGTTAACTCACATATTTAATTCATCGTTATCCACCGGAACGTTTCCAGATAGTTTCAAAACAGCTAAAATTAAGCCGATCTTCAAAACAGGCAACAAAAATGAAATTCAAAATTATCAGCTCATTTCTCTTCTATCAGTTTTTCAAAAATATTAGAGAGACTTTTTTACGTACGAATGGAAACGTTTCTCAGTAAACACGACGCGCTTTCAGATTGCCAACATATCCATGTTGAAATACCTTACTAGAAAATCAAAATCAACGGAAACAGCTATATTTTCTTTTCTTAAAGATGTCGCCTCATCATTGGATCAAAACGAGGCACCTATTGGATTATTTTTAGATCTCTCAAAAGCTTTTGACGTCATTGATCATGACATTTTACTTTCAAAATTACTTTCATATGGAATCCGTGGTATTGCTCTAGATTGGTTATGTTCGTACCTTAAACAACGATCTCAGAGAGTTGAAATACCTTACTAGAATGATGGAACATTACGTACGCACCTTTCCGACTCTTTGCCCATTGCACGTGGAGTTCCTCAAGGATCGATTTTAGGCCCTATTCTGTTCCTACTTTACGTAAACGATATGCCCTCGACGATTCGAAACGGAAGAACGGTTCTCTTTGCGGATGATACGAACATCCTTTGCAATAAAGAAACCGTAAATAGTACAATATCAGATGCTTCAAATTGGTTCCGAAATAACAAATTAATAGTAAACGAAAAGAAAACGGTTTTAATGCAGTTTTCCATATCAAATAAACAATTCTGTGCTCCATTGAAAATGAACAGTGTACCATTGACTGATGTTAAGGCAACAACATTTTTAGGTCTCTCAATTCAGTCAAACCTTAAATGGAACGTCAATTTAAATGAATTGAACACACAATTAAGTTCATTATGCTATGCGTTCAGAATTCTTTCAACTTCAGTCAGCCTTCATACTGCTCGTTGTGTATACTTCGCGAATCTTCATTCCCGACTGAGATATGGCATAATATTCTGGGGAAATACATCTTATAGCTCCCAGACTTTTAGATTACAAAAACGAATCGTACGAATAATAACCAAATCCCACCCACGTGATTCATGTCAGCCTCTCTTCATTAATCTAGGAATTTTACCATTACCTTGTCTGTTTATTTACGAATCAGATGTTTTTGTCAAAAATGACTTGCTTAAGGGCGGGAATATATTTTCAGAAAATGCCGATGTCTATTACTATAACACTCGACGTAGAAATCATATTCATCAGGTGACAGTATCAACAGCTCATTACAAAAAATTCACATACAATACATGTACATTATTTTACAACACTTTGCCAGATGACATTAAACAATTAAATTCAATAGAAAAGTTTAAATCCCAAGTGAAATCGTTTCTGCTGCATAACTGTTTCTATACAATTAGAGACTATACTGAGCATCACAAGAAAAGTAACATTAAATTTAACAATGATACATAATGCATTATTTACCATTTGGACTGTATAAATAAGTATAAACAACCTGTAACAACTATTGTACTACAGCTTCCGGGTCAATGACCCCCATCTCGATCAGGTTTTTCGTCAAGTTTCCCTGATCCATTGAGCAAATGCTGAGATGGCCCCTTGTTTTGCTTCTGGACATAAATGTAACTTCATTTTCTGTGCACGTCTTCTATAATTCAGTGGGAAATACAATTATTCAAATTATCGTTTCCATGTTGCCGAGGCAGGAAGTATTATTCCGAAGGACAACATGGATAAGAGCCAAACTTTATTGCTTATTTATCCTTGAGAATAGATTTTATTACATGGGAGGTTTTTTTAAAAATAATTTAAGTAGTATATTACTTAGTGTAGGGATCACAGAATTTTGAAAATGTGCACACAATTAATTTTTCCCCATAGCACGTCATACGCAGTTTTAACTTTTTTTACGTTAAATAAATAAATAAATAAATAAATAAATAAATAAATAAATAAATAAATAAATAAATAAATAAATAAATAAATAAATAAATAAATAAATAAATAAATAAATAAATAAATAAATAAATAAATAAATAAATAAATAAATAAAATCTCTGGATGAAGGCAATATAACAACGCTAACTCTTTTAGATTTTAGGGAGGCCTTCGATTCAATAGACCATGACGTGCTTCTGGCAAAATGTAAATGTCTCGGTTTTTCTGATTCTACCTTATCGTGGATTTCAAGTTATATTAGTAATAGACAACAGGTCGTAGTTGTAGAAAATACACTCTCGTCACCTAAACCAGTTTCACGTGGAGTGCCACAGGGCTCCGTACTTGGTCCACTTTTCTTCCTTATCTATGTAAATGATATAGCGTCGGTGCTATCAAGATGCAATCATCATAATACGCAGATGACTTACACATCTACGTCAGTGGGGAACCTTCTGAAGTGGCTCATTTAATTAGTAAAACAAATCAGGAGTTAGCCTCTTTACATGAATGGTCAGTGAGAAACGGCCTTAAGCTAAATCCATTAAAATTTCAATCAATTATAATTGGCTCCTGTTGGTCCCATAAAGCACTTAAAACTCTAAATATTCCTCATATCGTTCTGGATAACACTACTGTTCCTCTATGCTTACACGTTAAAAATCTCGGTGGGAAATGATAGATAAATTCCTAAATTGGGAACCTCATGTTCGGGACACTTGCCGCAAAGTGTATGCTTCAATGTACTCACTCAAATGTGCTTACAAATGCCTCCCACCCAAAACCAAAAACTACTAGTAAAATCCCTCTTGCTCCCTCTGCTTGGTTACGGTAACATAAAGAAATCAACTGCTGCCGCTCTCCAAAGAGTTCAAAATGCGTGTGTTAGGTTTCAATACAATATCAGAAAGTATGATCACATATCGGGATACTACAAAGAAAATAACATATTAAACTTGAAAGGCTGACGCTATTTTCATAGTTAGTGCCTTTTCTACAAAATATTAAATACGGGTGTACCTACTTACCTCTCTCATAAAATTTCTTTCCTTAAAACAAAAAGGTTCGAGACATCTTTGCTATGCAATATTCCTAAAAGCAACACTAACTTTTACAATAAATCTTAGTAGCAACGACTAGAGAGTGGAATAGCCTTCGAGTAAATGTTAGGAAATGTAAAACACTGCGATCATTCAAAAAACATTTAAATACTTTTTCTGATCTGATATTGTATGATGTAAAAGTGTATACTAAATGTGTTTAAAATTGTAAGGTAAATGTAATATTTTATATCGCTTTTTAACAGTTTTTCTCCATTTCTTGTATTTTCTTAAATTAGTTTTTAAGTGAGCTCAAAATTGTAAGTTAAATGTAATCTTTATAGGGCTTTTTAACAGTTTTGTTTTCTTAAGTTAGTTCTTAATTTAGTTAACAATAGTATAATTAGTCTAAATTAAGTCTATTATAGGGGTAGAAGGTTTTTTGTGTTATCTACTAGTAACTTCTAATTCATTATTGTTTAACTTTGTCATGGCTCTGACTGAATGCGTCTTTTTCCTTAGTACATGATGTTGAAACCTAAAATCGGCCCTAAGCCGTCGTCCTGGCCGGGTGGTAGTGTGCATTCTCATATTGTTTTTTATGATTCATGAATGTATTTGAGATTTTTTGTAAACATTTGATACGTATTGCTAAATTAATATCTCTCAGAATTTATATTCGTGCACACCTTTAGAGTTTTCCAGAGTCAGTAATGTTTGTTTGTTTTAAAAATTAGCTTAAATATATTATTTTGTTGCTCAATGTTGAAGAGCATGCACTTTTCGTTTGTTTTCCCTGGTTTTCACAGGTCGTTTATGGCAAATGCTGGGACATTGTATTCTTGTCGCGTTTGCGAGTCCAGGGGCATGACATCTGTAAGTTGAATTATTTACTTATTACTAAGTATTATTATTTACTAGTTTTTATTTACTAAATGTTTCTCTGAATTCAATTCTTATCTATAAATTTATGTATTACGTGGTTAGGTGGAAGAGCGGGCCTGATGGCCCGAGTCTCACCACATAAATAAAGTTATAATAATAATGATAATAATAATAATAATAATAATAATAATAATAATAATAATAATTATTATTATTATTATTATTATTATTATTATTATTATTATTATTATTATTATTATTATTATTATTATTATTTATTACGAGATATAATACATTAAACACTAACACACCTGGTGGAAGAGGGTGCAACCGTGCAGTACATACAGTAGCGTAGCGTGATCATTTTTCCTGGGTAGGCTCCAAAGCAGATTAACGTATTAATTAACACTCTCCTGCCGTCATTCACGAAGAGATGTTATTCGCTCGTTTACCCGAAGGATACTAGAAGAATGGTCACCGAATTTTGCTATGTTATTATAACTTTAAGGAGAAAAAATAGTTGTTTAGAAATTTGTGCCAATACAATAAACGAAAACAATGCTAATATATTACTTATTACGGCGTATTTGCAACAGGAATATGACAAACTTAGCACTATGTGACAAAAATGAGTGTTATAAGTTAAATAACATTTTTACATTAATTCCAGAAATTTTGAAAATTCGAAAATCTATGGCTTTAAATATATGCAAAATTAAAATACTCACCTTAAATTTTCTTGTAGGTCAGCTCGATTTCCCTGTCTTTCTTTGAAGCAAAGACATCAATGACTCTATCAAAAAATTGTGGACGTTTAGAATTTATTTTAAGGCTCGCTTTTTCGATGGCAAGTGTGGAAAGATTGGACAGTCTTTCGTTACTCATTGAATTTCTCAAGTAAGTCTTCACCCGTTTTAGAGTGCTCATACTTCTTTCACACGAAGCTGTAGTTGCTGGTATACTTAATATCAAGGAGAGTAATTTAACTGTCTCTGATAAAGTGTCTTTCAAACCATTAGTTATGAGATACTTAAACAAATGTTTAGCTGGCAATCGTTTATCCTGGCTCCCATAAATGAACATTAGCTCTCCTTTTAATTTCTCTGTATCAAAGCACGGAAAAACAGCACATAATGCATCGATCTTGCCTTCCGGAAAATGTGATTCTTGGTTATAATGTTCAAATTTAGCTTCATCCATGAGTTCAAAAAATTCTATATTCCCGAAATCCTTAAATCGTGATTCGAAGTTCACGATTACAGTGTCCAATACTTCATATGATACTCTTTTCAATTGATTACAAACATTTTCATTAAATTTATTTTGAATTTCATTTTCTGTCAAATGGTGCTTTAACATGGCTTTTGGTTTCAGGAGGCACTCACTCACTATATCTTCATTTCGCAAGTTTTTCAATGATGTCAAACAGTTTTTAATTTCTTTATTGCAGAAGTTGATATCTGAAGTTTTATTTTGCAGGATGTTAAAACAGTACATCAGTAAAAGCAAATATTCTGTTATACAAATTAAGAAGGAATAAAAAAAGGAATTGCACAGAATATTAACCAGTCCTTCAGCCTGTTGGATTGAATTACTATCCCATCCATCATTTTCCACAACATCGTTTAGAGCCAGACGTATTTGTTCATAATGGATAAGAATAGTAACTACACTTCTTGAATGATAGTTCCATCTAGTTTCGCTTGGACTAGGCAATTTGAAACCACGCTCTATCAACAATTCACTCCGTTTGCTAGAGCGACTAAAGAAGCTGTTAAATCCTGTAAGTCTGGCAACAAAAAGCTTCACTTGGGTTATTATTTTACAACAATGGAGGAATACTAAATTTAATCTATGCGCATAACAATGAATGAACATCGCTCGCGGAAAATGTTGTTTTATAATAACATTAACTCCACTGTTTTTTCCTGCCATCACACTACACCCATCATAAGTTTGACATATCAATTTTTCCTTAGAAATCTTCCATGTATCCAACACCTTTAAGAGCACTTGAGCCACACTCTCAGCAGTTTTGGAAGAACTAATGTCGTAAAAGCCTACGAATCTTTCCTCTATGTCTCCAGATAAACTACTCGCATATCTCAAAATTACACTAAGTTGAGATTTTGTTGATATGTCTAATGTCTCGTCAGCTTGTACAGAAACAAATGGGCTATTACTAACTTCATTAAAAATTTATTCATTTATTACTTGCGTAACACAACTCATTAGATCATTTTGTATGTCTGGCGAAGTACCTTTAAACACACTGCTATGAATGACATGATCTTTTAAATGAGGTTCTTGATCAGATAAAAAGTTGAGCATTTCTAGAGTTTCCTTTATTCTGTGAACTTTCTGATTCATCATGTCCTCGAAAACTTAACTCTTGTTTCGCCAAAAAACATACTGTGGAAATTAAGCGTTTCAGAATTAATCTATTTTGATCCACTTTCTCATTATGCTTTGTAGCAACAATGCGTGCAGCTTCCGATAAAGCATAGTCAATTCGTGTTGTGCCAAATTCATTAAATTTTACTGTAGCCGTTATATGTTTCATTGAACACTCGTGCTTTTTAGCCTTTGCCAAGAAATTTTTTAAACTTTCGTCCCCTATTCCTGCATCACACCACTCGTTTTCATTTCTTGAAAATAAGAGGCAATGAAAGCAATAGAGTCTATTTCTTTTAACACTACCAGTCAACCACAGCTTCGTGTCATACCACTGTTTTTGAAAATGGCGAGTATTTTTCCCATCTGCCTTTTTTAAAGAAAGATTTGGTGTAGGTCGTTTTGTCTTAACTTCTAGTTTCTCCTCATAACTTAAATTATTGAAGAATGTTGGAGATTGTAACAAAGTATCTATGATATTGTCGTCTGGTAAATCCATATTTTTATTTTTATTTATTTATTTTTACGTCAAAAAACAGTTAAAAACTGCGTATGACGGGCTATGGGGAAAAGTGAATTGTGTGCACATTTTCAAAATTCTGTGATCCCTACACTAAATCATATACTACTTAAGTTTTGAATTTTGAAAGGGAGAAAAAAACAAAAAAACTCCATGTAATAAAATCGATTTTCAAGGATAAATAAGCAATAAATTTTGAATTTTGAAAGGGAGAAAAAAAACAAAAAAACTCCCATGTAATAAAATCTATTTTCAAGGATAAATAAGCAATAAATTTTGGCTCTTCTTACTTCCTGCCGCGACAACGTGGAAACGATAATTTGAATAATTGTATTTCCCACTGAATTCTAGAAGACGTGCACAGAAAATGAAGTTACATTTATGTCCAGAAGCAAAACAAGGGGCCATCTCAGCATTTGCTCAATGGATCAGGGAAACTGGACGAAAAACCTGATCGAGATGGGGGTCATTGACCCGGAAGCTGTAGTACAATAGTTGTTACAGGTTGTTTATACTCATTTATACAGTCCAAATGGTAAATAATGCATTATGTATCATTGTTAAAATTAATGTTACTTTTCTTGTGATGCTCAGTATAGTCTCTAATTGTATAGAAACAGTTATGCAGCAGAAACGATTTCACTTGGGATTTAAACTTTTCTATTGAATTTAATCGTTTAATGTCATCTGGCAAAGTGTTGTAAAATAATGTACATGTATTGTATGTGAATTTTTTGTAATGAGCTGTTGATACTGTCACCTGATGAATATGATTTCTACGTCGAGTGTTATAGTAATAGACTTCGGTATTTTCTGAAAATATATTCCCGCCCTTAAGCAAGTCATTTTTTACAAAAACCACTGATTCGTAAATAAAAAGACACGGTAATGGTAGAATTCCTAGATTAATGAAGAGAGGCTTACATGAATCACGTGGGTGGGATTTGGTTATTATTCGTACAATTCGTTTTTGTAATCTAAAAGTCTGGGAGCTATAAGATGTACGCTTTCCCCAGAATATTATGCCATATCTCAGGCGGGAATGAACATTCGCGAAGTATACAACGAGCAGTATGAAGGCTGACTGAATTTGCAAGAATTCTGAACGCGTAGCATAATGAACTTAATTTCCTTTTGTGTTCAATTCATTTAAATGGACGTTCCTATAGTAAACACAACACACAATTCTATAGTAAATCCATATTTCCTATAGTAAACAATAACACTTGTATTATTCATCAGGTATTGATCTGAACTAAACGCGATGAACTAAAATTAATTTCTCACCTGTCAGATACGAAGTAGTGAAATCTTCTTAAATTCTTGATGTGGCTCGTTTCACTATAACATATAAGGTCGTCTCACAATAATATATACTGAGTACAATATTTCAGTGTGTTCGTCCGTACTGCAAGAACTCAACTGAGGTCTTATTCTCTGACCGTGCTTGCACACCCAGGGGTGCGGGGGTGGCGAGCGGTTTACCCGCACATCTGGACACCATTACCAGCGCACCCGGGCGAAGGGCGAACGGCGAGGGGCGCCCGGCGACCTCGCCTTACCGCACTTACGGCCCGGACAGTGGTCCGCATTCATGTTGGAAAAACATTTTATTTCACTATCCGCAAACATTTATCCAACGTCCACAAAAATAATTTAAAAATGATAGAACCTAATGGGTGGGAAACAGGTTTATTATAATTACCAATTGATTTATTTCGCTGTTTTTTGCCCCTGTCACTTTCAAGAGTCGTTAAAACATTTTAAATTGTATTATTAATAATAGAGTATTTATTTTTGTGTATAAGGAAAATACTAAGAATCAATTTGCCTCACCATCTACAAGGTATTTCTCTTCAAAAATGTAAATTAAACGAATTGCGTGTGAACAATACCGATTGTCATAAGTCGTACCGCAAGCGGCCCACTGTCTGTGTCTTGGCGTGAGAGGGCCCGCCACTGCCCACGACTGATCCGAGGATTGCCGAAAGCTCCCTAGGCGGGCCTTCGGAGGAACCATGCAGCCCGTGTGGAACAGAATATCTGCGACTGCGGGCGCACGTTCTGCGCATGCGTTGAAGGCTCCGAACGGCCACAGCCTTCGTTATCTCTCGCGTACGTTCGCAATTGAGCGGGAAGTACAAGATGCCAAACGTACGAAGCCAGACGAGTCATGTGATTGTTCTTTCGAAAATTATCAATAAAAACATAAATTTTGTTTGTTTTTTAAATGAAATGCATTCTTTGCTTTTCATAAAATATTTGGGTAGGCTCCGCCTTGCAGCCTTAATGGAAGCTACGCCACGTACATATACTCATTGGGGACGGAGCCGACAATAAACTGATTTCTTCTCGGAGTAAGAACAGAGTATAAGCGTGTAATCGATTGTGACTCGATCTGGGAACTAATGGACGACGTAGACTTTTGTTCATGATAACATGAAATAATATGATTTTTTACAACATACAAGCTCATACAGCATCAACCAGAGTTGGAAACCAGTCTATACCCACAATTATATGTAATTCAGTGTTATGACATGTAAAAATAGGGAAGAGCCGAATTTAATAAAATAAATAGAAAGGTGTTTTTAATTGATTTGCATGTCATAAATAAAATACCTATGCTTCAGATCATAGATGTTCACCACATTGAAAGGTTTGATACTTCTGGTTTGTAATGAACCTCATGGCCATGGGATCACACTTTATATATATATATATATATATATATATATATATATATATATATATATATATATATATATAAAGAACTTTTTTTAAGGTGCAGGTGTTAAAAATGCACCAACCAGTGATATCTTAAATTATTTATTACACAAATACCACTTAAAGGTAGATACTAAAGCTAACAGGTCTTCTATGAATCATGGCGATGGCTTCTCGTGTGTCGCAGTACATACTTTTTCTTATCACATTATTACTCATGTGTAAAACATGACAAAATTTTTGCTTCGTAAAAAACCTTCTAGACCCTAACTGATTAGAGTCTTCCTCCTAGAAAATACGCTCGTCGATGCGTTTGCCCTTGTTAACGAGACCTTAGATTCATTAATATTCGCTTATACACTACTCTTTATCGATCCAAACCTTAAGTGACGAAATTCGTGCTTCCTGAAAAACCTTCTAGACCCCAAGTAATGAGTCTTTCTCCTAGAAAACACGGTCGTCGACCCGTTTACCCTCATAAACGAGACCTTAGATTCACCAAGATTCGCTTATACACTACTCTTTATCGATCCAAATAATAAGTGACGAAGTACTTTCTTCTTCAAAAACCTTCTAGACCCCAAGTAATGAGAGTCTTCCTCCTAGAAAACACACTCGTCGACCCGTTTACCCTTATTAACTAGACCTTAGATTCATTAAGATTTGCTTTAACACTGCTCTATATCGATCCAAACCTTAAGTGACGAAATTCTTGCTTCCTGAAAAACCTTCTAGACCCCAAGTGATGAGAGTCTTCCTCCTAGAAAACACGGTCGTCGACCCGTTTACCCTCATAAACGAGACCTTAGATTCATTAAGATTTGCTTTAACACTGCTCTATATTGATCCAAACCTTAAGTGACGATATTCTTGCT
>BLKR01016035.1:0-39071 GCA_011170035.1 Teleogryllus occipitalis
CGAAGCCAAGTGCCCAACTGGGAGCAACCCGGACTAAAGGCCGGGCGGAACTTATCTCCTCACTGCACCCACTTTAGCACTCACGATGTGAGTGCCGCCGAGAAAGTAGTGTGGGTGGACCATTCCAGACTCAATCAAGGATCTGTTCTCAGACTGTCGGTCTCACGCACAGCCCGTACCGGAAGCGGTAGCTCAGTGCATCAACTGATGTCACTGCAGCGCCTCTGACCGGGAGGTCCTAGGTTCCCACTCCCCACGGCGGCAGGATTTTCGACACTAGCTTTTCAGCTAGGTCGAATTCAGTCGCTGTCTGGAGGAGAATACTAGCGGTCGGCTGCTCTGATCGGTAGTTTTCCGTGGTTTCTCCGATCAACACCAGGCGAATGCCGGAGCAGTACCTTAACAAACGGGCCACGGACCGCGCGCGATCTGTCCTTCCTCTTCCTTGTCCTATCCTCTCCCCTTACCCACACACTTACACTAACATGCACTACACTACCACATATTCCGGGAGACCGGTCGGGAGCTTAGAGCTTGTCCCGGCTGGGGCGGTGCCCCGCTGGTGGGAGAGTCCTGGTTAGGGGAAACCCCACTAGTCGACGGTAGGTCGGCGCCGGATCTCGCCATCCAGCGGGGGAAGATCACCGCCATCACCCGAGAAAAAGCATGCACTACACTAACGGGACTAATGACCACAGTAGTTGACGCGCCCGGAAACACGAAAAAATCAATCAATCACAGCCCGTGTAGGGCCGGGGCCTGCTTGCTGACGCTGGGCGTGTGTTGCAGGGGCTGCTGTGCGCTCTGGCGCTGCTGGCGACGCGCGCCGCGGGCAAGCCCAAGCCCAAGCCCATCATGGTGTGGTCGGGCAAGTTGGGCCCCATCATGCCCGCGCTGCCCACGCCGCCGCCGCCCGTGCCCTACCCGCCCGTGCCGCCAGCGCCCGTGTGGGAGGACCCTGAGCCCGGCTTCAACAACCTGCTCACCTACCCGTCGCGCGGCGCCGCCAAGTTCGGCTTCCGTGTCAAGCCGCTCAAGACATACGTGAGTACTGCTCCGACCTTCTCATGCACCAAAAGACATGACTTTCTAATGGGAGAAATGGTAGTCATGACCTTCTCAGAAAGTTAGATTTTCAAAGACGTATTCGATGTGCAGGAATGGGTTAAATTCATTTGCATATCCAATTAAAACTTCACTCAATTTTACCCCATAATACTTTTTGACAATTTCGACAAATTCCATGCGGCTTCTTATACTATCAAAATTATCCTACTTTTAGTGACATCTAAATTCTGATTCTATTTAACATCTTATTCTTATACCACTTTAAAAAATAAGATAAAATTATAATTCTATTGAAATTCTTATACAATCTTAACTATGTCCATGTACAGTTTTTAACAGATAATTTTTAAAACTTTCTATGAAATATTCGAAAATACTTTCAGATGTCATCACATTGACATCTTGTTCCATTGTTTTTGACATTACTTTCCTATTATTTTTGTACTAACAAGATTGTACTTATAACTATTAGCAATAGAGTTGTAAAATTCTTCTAGAAAAATCTGACTCCAAATTTTTTCTCTGATACTAATTCCTTTGTAGGCTATGTAAATGGAGGTGGCCGCCTTTCCTCGTCAGAGCAAGACTACTTTGCGCATTGTTTGACCTCATAATTGACTTATCTCCCTGCAGACGAAGTATTGTTGTCATTAGCATGGTTGGAGGAATATTTGACAGAGTTGACATCTTCACGCAGGCGTTCCAGAAGACGTAAGACTGAGACTCCCTGTGAACTTTTCTTGAAAACGACAACCCTGCACCACTATTGCATGTGAGTATTAGTATAGGTGTGTACGAATAGTGTGTGAACGGACAAGAAAGGCTGGGGAATCTCGAATACAAGAAATAAAATTTTAGTCAATCACTAAGAATAATAGGAATGAATTAATTACAATTCTGACATCTGCAACTACAGAGAAAGCCGAAGAGGGTGGTTTCTCGCCTTCAACATACACACTCATTTCAAACATAGCACGTTTATTTTGCCCTTCTGCCCTTTAACAGAAAACACCGCACATATTTCTGCATAACTGGTTGTGTCCAATGATATACTGATTATGATTTAAGATTTTACTATGAAGAAGAAATTATTTAAAGAAAGAATTTGGAGTCTTTTTTGAGAAAATTTTGAAAACGTCCGGGGGACTTTATATAAATTCCCCCTAATATTAAAGAATGTTTTTCATAATTTCAAAGCTTCAACTGAGGAGTAAACATTCAAAATGTGACGTGTCCATCGCTGACCAAAACTGACTTATACTAAGATTTGTATTAATGACTGAATTATATTAATATTTGCAATTTTAAAAAAGGACAAAAATATGATTTTCATTAAAACGGCACCAAATGTTTTTCTTTAAATTGTTGATATGGGTAGTGCTAAATGCACTGTATAAAGTGACATTAACACCATAGTGCTCTATTCTTTTGTTTTTTAAACAAATACACAAATATATTTTTTTAAATATCTCTCACGCTATTAATATGCACATTTTCATCGATTTTTGTACAATGTAGCATTTTTATGTGAAAGTGCTTTAAACGACTTCAAAAGAAACTTTTTCGAATACTGAATTGATTTGTGTGAAAAAGTGCTTCAATTTTCGCATTTATGGTAATTCTCAATCGCCATTTTTTTTAAAACGGCTCCAAATACTTTAATGAAAATTTCCATTTAGAGCGAGGTTCTACTCTTCTTTAATATTCTTAAAACAATATTTCAGTTCTACTATTAGTAAACCGAAAAGTTGTGTCCATCCGTCAGTATCCACGCTAGTGCACAGTACTAGTGCCTAAACCATACGTGGAATTTTGCCAAACTGAAGAAATGTCTGTACACCTGGCTGTAGTTAAAGCTTTGAAATTTTGAAAAACATTCTTTAAAATTTGGGGATGATTCACATGAAGTCCCTGGGATATTTTCAAAATTTTCTTATTAACGCCTCCAAATTTTTTATTTAAATTTCTCCTAAGAATAAAGTAAAATACACCTATAAAGGTGGCGTAGGTTCGATTTTCACGGTTAATTCTGAATTTTCGAAAATTGAAAAACATTTTTGAAATTTTCGAAAATTGAAAAAATTGTTTTCCGCGTCTTCCAACAGCTACAAAATTGAAGATAGAGGTTCTTTCTTCAAATAAAATGTTTTGTCCATAATTATTTCTTTCTTTAAAGTCATGTATTTTTTATTGTAGAATTTTTGTATTTTTGGTGCGTGCAATATTTGCTTCTTAAAACAATTACAAACACAAGATTTTCTCAAAACAAGCTAAGAGATTATTTTTTTCTTTTACCGTTTGGTAGGAATAATAGTAAACGTACCCTATAAGATTTCACACGCCATATTGCCCTATTCTTTTTTTTTCACAAATTAAAAAAAATTTACTTGCCTCCCACGTTGTTAATATTTACATTAGCGGCAATTAGTTCATATTATTGTATTTGAGTACATGTGCTTTAAATAGAGTTAAATAATATTTCTCGAAAACTCAATAGTTTTCTGTGAAAATGAACTCAAATTTCCGCATTTTGAGAAACGCTCAAATGCCATTTTCTCAAAAATGGGTGTAATTTTTTTTAACTGCTCAAACGAATAGTGCTGGTTGCAGTGATGATGTGAAGTTCATTTTGGAGCATCTTTTTGTTTTTTCAAAAATTACACATGTTTTTAAATAACTCTCACATCGTTAATATGCAGATTCCCAGCAATTTATATAAATTATTGCATTTGTGAGTGGAAATGCTTCAAATTACATCAAAACACGTTTTTCGTAAACTCAATAGATCCGTGTAAAAAACTGCTTCAAATTCGGCATTTACAGTATCGCTAAAACGCCATTTTCTTGAAAGGGCTTTCCTAAATTATTCCATATATTAAACAATTTCCGCATAGGACGAGGATTTACTCTTCTTTGCTATTCGTATAGTAATATTTTGTTTTAAGTACTAAAACAAACAAAAATTGGAAAATTTTCAAAAAAATGTACTTTTGGGCTGCGATGGATTGCGGCTAGCAAGAGGATGTGGCAAGACCGTAAAGCCAGTCCACAGAAATGAATTACAAAACTTTACTACGAGAAAGTCTGTGCCATTCTATAACACCACTAGTTTAAATTATTAGGATTATACTTTAGTGCCTAAAACTAAATGTAAATATTGATAGGAGCCTTGGATGTACTTTACAGGGATTATAATTAGAACTTTTAGAAAATACAGCTAAGAATATGGAGTAATTTATTAAAAATTCTGCTCTGATCTTAAAACATTATGTGGCACTGAGGTTAAAAAAATGTGCTCAGTGTGCTTTGAAAAATTAAAGTTATGGACATTAAATGATGGACATTAACATGTTAGTAGCTTGAATTTATATTGAAGAATCTTATCAATAGTTTTTGAAACGTTTTCTACGCAATTATGAGTAGATCCCAATAATAATAATAAATAACACCCACAATAGAATGTGGTTTGTTGTCTAACCCACAATTGTCTCGCTAGCGTACAACGCTCTCTACCCATTCACTGAAGTACTGCGGTCCCTTCACTCGTAACAATGTGAGTCAGTTGTCCCAGAGATAGAGAGCAGCACTGAAGCGGCGTTCAGTTAGTGGCGCTGTTGCGGTAAAGCCGCGAACTCCCTGCGGGATCGTTGGCTACTCACCCATTGGAATCTCCAGCAAAATTCTGACTTCCCATCCTGCATTTTATTAAACTTTCGTATAAATACCGTTCAATAACAAATAAATATTTGGAATAGCGTTCACTAACACGTGGAAATATACTGGAAATATTTCAATGTAAATAAAGTTCAAAATGTAATATTGTTTTGCTACAATAAGTAGTTTGTTATATCACGAAAGGTATGAGCTATTAGAGAAACTGACTGGTAGTAAAGATGTACAAGTAAATTAAAAGTGAAGTACAAGTAAATTAAAACATTCATAATATGTAAAAGCTGTTCGAATTTTGATAAATGAGGATGAAATGAATAGTTGTAATAAATTAAAAATGATAATTTTAAAGTGGAACCCTCAATTACTATAAAATATTTGTACTCCTTTTGGTTAAAAACTTTAGTATTCTCTTGAAACATATTTTCATAAAAATAATGAAATAAGCTACCAAATATTTAAAGTGTGTGATCAAATGAGAAAAAGCAATGACTGAAACGAGAAGATGTTGGTGTAACGAATTTTGATTAAAAAATTATCGAGTGAAAAATAGGTATTTTTGTGTGTTGAAACACAAGCACAAATGCGTGATCGACAGAATGTTGAAAATCATCATTTTGCTTTCTTCGTTTAATAACCATAAATACATTGACTTCTCAACAGCGTGTTATTACTTAGATATGTAATTGTGCTATAATTAATTAATAATTATTTATGTGATAAAATGTAAATTATTATACTCTCTTTCATCTATGGACTGAATTCTTGAATTCAGCAACATAAAAAACATTATAGTAATATATTATCATCTATTTGTTATCCGTTAATTGTTCATGGGGATGCATTGCATTCATTGATTCCATTCCTCTGAATCAATGTAGCACTGGGAAACTCCAGTAATGATATTTTGGAGTGTGTTCGTTCTGTAGTCACACTTAAATTATTTCTGAACACACCGAATATTTTACTTAACTTTGTTACGTTTTTATAGAATAAAATTTGTTAATTTTTATAGTTTTTAACTCTAGTCTGTGGAAAATTAAATTCTGCCACTGAAATGGTAGTATGGTAGTAGGTTATCAAATTTCTTCCTATTCTTTAAAGGTAGTACAGTCCGTCTGGTAGTGTATTATCATGCTTTATAAAACCACAGAAAAAATTAATGGTTATTAAGAAAATCTATAATTCTTCTGAATCCTACTTACTGCAAAATATGTAAAAAATAGTTAAAAACTTCACTTTCAAAGGTGTACTCGAAAACTACTGAACGGAAATTGCACAATTAATGAAAGAAAACGAAAATGTTTAACATTTTCCTCAATCACGTTTTAATACTCGCGCGTTAATAGAGAAACAAAAAGACTATGTTAAAACAATTGCTTAATAATTGCATTAGAGCAATTACAATTTGTTACAATTGTTATTAATTGCTTATTTATCGTTTTTCGATCATATAGCATTAGAAGATTTTAATTAAGTGTACAGAACGCACAATATTAATATTTGGTTGGAACAATGAAAAATATACCAATAATAATAATAATAATAATAATAATAATAATAATAATAATAATAATAATAATAATAATAATAATAATAATAATAATAATAATAATAATAATAATTGTCGAGTCAAATTCAATTAGGAACCTGTTTGCTAGAACAAAGTGTTTTCTGGATTTTGTGCAAATCCTTGAATTTTCGACGGTACTACTTAGCATCGTTTCTCTCGCTGAAAATCGTACTGGGAATGCCCACCTTCGCGCGTTCTCAGAGAGGGTGACGTAAGCGTTGGCACGGAGCGCGTAGCGCAGTGGCGCCGTCGCGTCGGTGGTCCTCGCAGAACTGAGCGCTTCCGCGAGCGCATGCGTTTCCACGGCGTCCACCACGTGGTGGCGGGTGCGAGCGGAACACGTAAGCCCATCCGTCACGGCGCGCGGCTCACGTAAGGAGGCAGGAGGCGTTGCCCAATGCGCAGGCTCAATGCAATCCCATTCACAATGCAATCACAAACATAAGCATAACACATACACATAGACATTAACACAAGCGAAGTGTTGGCGTATTCACAATGTCGAACATAAACACAGGCAAAATAAGAGTTGCTATTGGCTATGAGACGCAGCACACGAATCGACACGAATAGTTCGCCTATCGACTTCGATACTCGATTTTGAGTTAACGAACTGTGATTGGTTCATTGCTTATGTTGACATAAGCATAAGCACAGAAGCTTGAAGCTTGCAAGCTCTTAAGTTAACGTCTTACGTGTTATGCTTATGCGAACGCATTGTGAATGAGTCCACTTGTAGACGTAGTCCTAACTTTTATGTTAACGCCATGCTTATGCTTATGTTTGCATTGTGAATGGGCCTTCAGAGGCTCCGGCAGTCCGCCACACATACACTCGTCATGGGTACCGGCTCAGGGCATCAACTCACTGTGTTTCTGATCGGGCGGTCCTAGGATTTTCGACCCTACGGACATAGCTAGGTCGAATTCAGTGCCTACTTGGAGGAGAATTCGAGCGGCCGGCTACTGTGATTAGTAGTTTTCCGTGGTTTCTCCGACCAACGCCAGGCGAATGCCGGAATGGGAAAAATTCTCACAACCCGACGTAGGTCGGTGCCAGATCTTACCATCTAACGGTGGAAGATCACGGACACCTCTCCCGCTAAAAAAAACATTACAATTACGAGACTAATGATCGCAGCAGCTGACGCACTCGAAATCATTAATCAAATCAAAAATATCAACTCAATCAAAAATGGCACTAATTTTTTTTATTAAACTTTGTCCTCGGATAGCCTCTCATTTTCGTTGAAATCCCTGATTTTTCGAAAATTGCAAAAGTGCAATTTTTTCGGCATCTTTCTACAACTAAAATATAAAGATAGAGATTTTTTCTGAAAGAAATCTGTTCTTTAATGACAGACCTCGAATTAAGGCCGTATACAATGTTTTGAAAATTTCAGTAGGTTTTGCAAAATTTTGGGTGAAATATAGGTAAATTTTAATTTTTTTTCTGAAAAAAGAGCTCTAAATTTTTTCTTTATATTTTCTCCCCGTAAATATCAAAGTACCATAAAAAAGTGGAGTTATTTTTATTTCCGGCAAACTATTTTCGGAAATTGCAAAATTTCGACATTTCAAAATGACAAAATTGAATAAAGATTTTTGCTTAATTTTTTAAAATTTCAGCTCTTTAAAAGAGGACATATAGTACAATTATTTGAAGAAACGAGTAGTTTTTACGTAATCTGTGCTTAAACTTCGCGCAATTTTTTTTAAATCATCGAAAACCGTTCCAAATTTTTATTAGAAATATTTTTTCACCCACAGAAAAGGAACACTTAAAGAAATGGCGAACATCTCATTGTCGTTACATATTTTTAAAACTGCGAAAACTTAACATTTTAAAACTACACAATTGAAGATAGAGATTTTTGTCTTAAACAAAATCTGTTTTAAAAAATCAACTTATTAAGAATATCTAATACATTTTTTAAAGAAACTTTTTTTCGTGTAGATGCTTGAAGTTAATGCAATATTCAGGTGTCCCACAAAATATGGGCCACGAGAAAAATTCTAGGGGAACAGGGTCAAAGGACATGAAAAACAATTAATATTATTTTAATTACAATTTACTTTTGAAAATCTCAATATTAATTCCATTTCTTATTCTATTCTACAATTTGTATTCTTAATGTAAAATGTATTTTCAACTAATCCGCAAACATTAATTGAAATTAGCTCAATTAAGTCTTCTCTCCTAAAAAATACGATTTAAATGTAACATGAAAGAAAAATTGAGTTCCAAAATTTATTATTATTATTTAGTCACTAACTTAGAAAAAGAGTTAGTCATTTATGAAGAATTACTTAACGCGGCGTTACCTTACAATGCTGCAATACTGCAGTTTGAGAAGTTATTCCGAGAATTTCGTTGTTGGATTGCGACAAGGATGGAAGAGGGACTTAACTGTATTAAAGACGAAAGAATATATAGTATACAGAAATGAATAAGATGGATATTACGTAATGACAAAGTAGTTTCGTATTCATTCATAAAGCGATTTATTGTATGGTATTTAGTTCTGGATGTTCAATTTATATGTGAAATTATCCTTGTTTATCTGTACAATGTGGTGCCAAAATTATAACAGTTCATGGTTGTGTTTTTTTATAGTAGTAAGAAAGGGCTAATGTTCCTGAAGTAATTGTTGATGTGCACCGCAGGCGCTTAGTTTGGGGCTGTTGGGAGTTTTTCAAGGGATATCTGAAGTGAGGGCAATATTATAATATTGCGTATGGGTTCCGAATAATGCAAGGGAATAAGTGGTGTTGTAACACTTCTATTTCAAAATATTTTGCTGAAAAGATTAAAGAACATCAGTGACTGCAAGGTTTTGAATCCACGGCGCTTAGGATTGTTACTAACATTAAAATTTACCATATTATTTCTCGTTTCCTAAGACATACCGTTCACATAGCATTTATCTAGTTTCCCATTCTGTAGGTCTCGCCAAGACAAATACGCAAGGCCATGAACATACTTTCGTCTCAGGCACGTAGTTTAGCCACACAATTAGTTCTACGTTCCGTTGGGCTCGTATGATTCAGTAAGTTGTCCTTTTCTACCGCGAGGAAGCACGTTTTACTTAAAAAACTATGCATTTGTGCATTATTCATAGATGAATGTTGTAAACAAAACCTTTATTCAAAAAGTCATTAGGATGTTATCAGATTCAGTGGAGCGCCTCAGCGTAATCTCAGTTTTTCCTCACCAAGGCAATAAGTAACGTCTATGAGGCGACTAAGATTCGGGTGCTGACAGTGTCACTATTTCCGACATTGGGTAGATAGCAAAGTAGAATTCACCCATTTTCTGGAGGAGAATTGTAGCGGTCGGCTGCTCTGATCGGTAGTTTTCAGTGGTTTCTCCGCTCAACACCAGGCGAATGCCGGAACAGTACCCTTACAAACGGGTAACGGACCGCACGCGATCTTTCCTTCCTCTTTCCTGTGCAACCGCACACTCCTTACTCACACTTATACTAACATGCATTACACTACCATACATGCCAGGAGACCGGCCGGGAGCTTACAGTTGGTCCCGTCTAGGGCGGTGCCCCGCTGGTGGGAGATACCTGGCGGAAAATCCGGCTAGCCGACGTTAGGTCGGCGACAGATCTCTCCATCCAGCGGGGGAAGATCACCGCCACCTCCCGAGGAACCCACTAACTTTATGGGAGTAATGACCTGAGTCGTTGACGCGCCTGAAATCACGAATCAATCAAAAAAATGAAACGAATAAATATAATCTTTGAAATTTTTTGAGTTACAATTATGTTGGCAACTCTTAAAGCAAGTAAGTGCATATAGCAGAAGTCAAACCAATAACAGTAAAACAAACCTTCCTCTGAGTGAATTGCGCGGAGATGGTCAGCGCACGAATTTCTATAGGGTTAAGTTCCCCATCTCCACGCAATTTGCCCTGACGAACGTCGCCGAACGGTGGCCGAAACGTTGACACCTGTGTCTAGGACGCGGGTCTTAAGGACAGCCGAGCAACTACTGACTCCGGCCGCGAAAGCCTACGCCCACAAGAGTAAAATGAGTTTTAAGAGATTCTAAGCAGATGAATGGAAAATGAAAAAAGAATTTTGTGATAATATATGTAACTAGCGTACCCATGCGGGAACTCTCGCATGTTTTATCGCACTCTCTTCCTAATCGTTCTATTTCCGAACTAAGAAGGAAAGTTGTTGATAATAGATGTTTATTTGTTTAAAAATTGTATAAAGGTAAGTTCCAATGTACTTACAGAACATATAATTAAAAAAAACAATAAACAACAATACAGCATCCGACAAGAACAGCCGTACTTTTTACAATATTATTAAGTTTATTCTCGATTAGAGGAGTACGCCCGTGCAATTCAATTACATAGAATAAGAAATAATTAATTTAATGTCACATATACTTGCAGATTCTGAACGTCTCTGAAGAGGTGGGATAGCACGGTAGTATTTCAGGTAGTACTGAGTAGGATTGATAAGTGCCGGACGAGCGAAAATGTAACAGAATGTGTAAAAATAGCTCATTTTGTAAATTTTAGTGCGGGGAATGTTTCTTTGAAGCCTTTGGCCTCCAAGCTCCCAGTTTGAAGGCCCAAGAACGTTTTATTTAGGAGTTATTTAAGTATATAGATTTTGACAATGATGTCGAGTGTTGCTGGTTGTATTTGACATGAATATTTAGATTTTTTTTTTCCAAGAAATACTTCTCATCTTTAAAGCCACAATGCAATATGTCACGTCTCCGTGAAATTCTCTTTCTTTGGAGACCTTATTTATAATGATTGGTGGCCTGTGAGAGTCTCTAAAGGTTACAAAAATAAAATAGAAGTTGATTAAATGATTCGTTTTTCTAATGAAGGCTTTACACTCTTAAAACGAAGGATGATTATGAGAATAAAATAAATAATCCGATTAAAAACGTGCTATGCAGATTTCATTCTCCATCTCATATTTTCCTTATGGTCCAATGGGCAATTCTAATAAATAAAAGAAAGCGTCATATCTTTTTTTCTTTCTCGTAAATACGAATATATAAATGTGCAAATAGATTAAATTACATTAATTTCACTTACTTGAAATGAACCCATCTTTTTTTAATTATCTCCTTACTGGTATAATATTTTGTGTCACATTATTTGTTATTTTTTAAGTTTCTTCTTCTTCTTCTTCTTCTTCTTCTTCTTCCTCCTCCTCCTCCTCCTCCTCCTCCTCCTCCTTGCATGTTTCTTGTAAGATGTTTTCTTGTCTAGAATTACATTACAATTTTTATTAAAAAGTTGTAATATCATCCAGCATTCCAGATCTTTTAAAATACTATGTTACCTAATTCATTTCCCTTGTACATGCGCTATTTTCTAGCGATTTTCAAAACGTTGTTTTCCTTCGTTACATTAAATCTATATGCAACCTTGACGGTAATCATCGCTCCAACACGGGCTATGTCTCTATGCTTGTACCTGCATCATGGAGCGGGGGTAATCGCCTCATTAATTTCAAGTATCCTTCGAACACCCGATGACCTTGCTGCGTCGCCAAACAAATTGCAATGCCTTGGTGATATATCATCGCGCAAAGACTTCCTTCCCTGGTCGTTCTTTGTGTGGTTAGAGCCATTCTTACATCTACGTTACGCGCATTAATAAAAATTAAATATTGCTTAAAATGTCTGAGTGACCACCGCAGAAGGGTTGTAAATTGACACTTCGTTTTTAATGTATGCTATTTTACTGCGCGGTATGTTTAGGATGGCATCGCAAAACCGTGACTGCTGTTTTGTTCTTTGTATATCTTATGACGTACGGAAGCAAAGTACCATGTAAATTGAAGGAGTTAATACCTTTACAAACGCAAAAAAAGATAATTTTCTTGCATAGAAGATGATAATTTATAAAGTCTGGAGTGAAAGCAATTATATTTAGTTATCTTGTCAAAACCTTCCACTGTCAGTATATTAGTCGTTAATAAAAATAATAGTGCGTATATATATATATATATATATATATATATATATATATATATATATATATATATATATATATGAACAAATGCATTCTGTATAATTTATTCCTTAAACGATTGACAAATATTTTGAATGAAAATACGAATTATTTCAAGTGGACAATTTGAGAACAAATAAAACAGATTTCATTTAGACACTCAAAATATTACATATTCCCTCTAGTTATTTTCTCTAATAATTGTGTTAAATACATCTACTTTAAGTGTTGTAAGTAGTTGTAAGTCCAAATATTCGTGTAACTTCATCCACTGGGCAACTAAAGATCATGCGTTTGACGCGTCACAAGCTTTATAAAAATATGCGATATTAAAAAGAAAATTATTTCTCTAAGTTGGTGCTATATCTAATTTTTGTTGCATTAATCCCATAGTAAATAGTCACTAGCACTAATAATAATAATAATAATAATAATAATAATAATAATAATAATAATAATAATAATAATAATAATAATAATAATAAAAAATTGTGTATCTTAATTGATATAAACTTCCCAGTGAAGCCATCGCAGTGCAACTTTTTTCATATTTAAATGTTGGTTATACCAATGTTGTTTAAATGTGGAAATTGCCCTCGAATATAATAAGATTAATTGACAATGATCATACATCTACCAAAATAAGACATACATTAGGACGTAATTTCCGTAAATACACAAATATATAATAATTGTACCTGAGGTAAAATCAACGAGCGAGAATATCCTACATAGAGTGGCTGCAGCGCCTCCATTTTTGCAGCAAAATGAAGCCATGTTTTTTGCAGTCAAAGCAGCTTCCTATGGAGAAACAGAGTATTCTAGTATTCCATTTGGGGCTGGTTAAGACCGAGTGAGCGCGCGCCGCGCATAATATAAATCATCTTATTCTGTGTTTCACGACCAAAACCAATCATTTACAAACGAAATCACAATATATATAAGGAGAACGAATTGAGAAACTTTAAAAATACATGGTTTCCTGCATCGGTTCTTGTCATAAGAATGGAAGCTATTGAAATGTTATTGTAGTTAGCAAAAAGCCTGAAAGCGAATGTTATTGCAATAAGAAGTAAACAAACAGTTCAAAAACTATCGGTGCTACACAGTGGTACAGATCTTCTCGTAGTAATTTTTTATAATTTCCTTGAAGTAGTCTGGTTTTAAGGTCTTGCTCCATTCTCTGGCCAGCTGCCATCTATCATCGCCATAATAACATTCTTTTTTTTTTGTTGTTGACATTTTCTCAACTTTTTGCTTCTCTAATAGTAGAACCCAAATGTTACTTCTGTTATCTGTTCCTGTCGTCGTTGCTTTGGCCACATCGTTGACTGGGAGGTTTTAGGGTGCGAGTTCCGACGATGGCGTATTTTCGACACTAGCTACGTACCTTGGATGAATTCTAGCGGACGGCTGCTCTAATTGGTAGTTTTTCCTAATTTCTCCGATCAAAGCCAGGCGAATGCCAGACACATGGACCGAGCTCAGTCTTCATCATACTTCATCATTGTTCTCCTCTTCGTACATACACATGTGCTACATGCATACATCCAGATGGGAGCTTAGTTCTTGTTCCGAATGAGGCAGTGCCTCGCTGAGAAAACCTTGAAGAGGAAAACTACACTGTCAGAAATTTAATTACTTAAATTTAATACTGTCATTACTGTAATGAAATTTTCATTACAATAATTATGCTGAACCCACATTAAATTTAATGTAAACATGGACATTAGGATGCAAGAATCAAAGCGTTCTGAACATATCTGGAAGGAAAATGGAATGCTCTTGATGGATTGGTGATTTTGAATACACGATGTGAATGACGAGAGGCAGAGGAAACGGGAGAACCCCTAGATTAAATCTATATGGATTTTAATATATTCATTAAATTTAATATACAAATATATTAAACCTTTTTTTATAGTACAAGGTGACATTAAGTTTCATCTACAGTACATTAAATTTAAGGACATTTCTAATTTGCGTACGCAACCCAATATCAAAATTCAAAACTTAAGTAGTATATGATTTAGTGTAGGGATCACAGAATTTTGAAAATGTGCACACAATTCACTTTTCCCCATAGCCCGTCATACGCAGTTTTTAACTGTTTTTTGACGTAAATAAATAAATAAAAATAAATAAATAAACCCGTCTGTACAGTATCTCACGCTTAAGAGGAAGAGGAAGAAGCCGCCTCTCCATTCTCTACACTTGCGGCGCTAAGACCCTTAGTAGTTGACGCGCGCGGACATTCTAAACATTCGCTCCCTGATTCATTCTGCCTCTCCGCCCTTTCGTCGTCTCGCCCAGTCCCGACCGCGCCGTCGCGTCGCCGCATTCCTGAGGTCCCCGCGCGAAACGACCAGACGCGACGCGACGCGGCGCGACGCGCAGAGATGCAACTCTGACGCCAGCGGCAGCGGGGGTGAGGGTGAGGAGGGGAGGGGCGAGAGGGGGCCCCACGTTACGTCACGGACCGGTTCAACAAACTCGCAAGAAAGCTGATTCGTGCGGCGGCGTTCGGGTGGCCGCCGCCACTCAGTCCCCGGGCCACGTAATGCGTGGAGACAGAGGAAACCGCTGCTGCGCGGCCCTGCGAATGACCACGCGGCCCCGGAGAGGGCTTAGTTAGTTAGTTAATGCCTTATTTTACGTGGCGAGACTCGGGCCATCAGGCCCGCTCTTCCGTCTAACCACGCAAATTTCGTTACGCTCCTTTCACCACCTAGCGGAGAAAGGAGGTATTATCTTGGGCGACGAAACAGGCGGAAATCTCAATTTTGCTCTGAGGCTTCATTTAGGCTTGAGGATCTTTTACATGCAGTAAATCTACTATAGTGGGACAGCCGGCTTTACTTCCCCTCCGAAGGAAGGCGTACGAAGGATTTTTTCGCCCTTAAAAAATCCACGGCTTCGATCGGATTTGAACCCGCAAACTCGGGTACAACAGTCCGGTACGCTGACCGTTATACCCCCGAATCCGAAGGGCATGCAGATGTGGGGGCTAGAGTGAGCGTGTCTCGAAAATATCCCCGTCTTTACGGAGGGAATCACTTTTTCTGGGCAATACATCGCATTTAATTCTGCCGCTCTAGGGGGGAGAAATCTAGCGGCCAGCTACTCTGATTGGGAATTTTTCGTGGTTTCTCCGATCATCACCAGGCTAATGCCGGAGCGGTACCGTAACAAATGGGCCACGAACCACACGCAATCTTTTTTTCCTCTTCCTTATCCTAACCTCACCTCTTCATTACACACATGTACACTTACATGCACTACACTACCACACATGCCGGAGGACCGGTCGGGAGTTTAGAGCTTGTCCCGGCTGGGGCGGTGTCCCGCTGATGGGAGATACGTGGTTGTGGAAAATCCCTGCATGTCGACGTACATGGACGCCGGGTCTGCCCATCCAGCGGGGAAAGATTACCGCCAGCTTCCGCAAAAAAACGGGCAATACACTTACGGGACCAGCGAACAGTTGACGCGCCCGCAATCACCAAACAATCAAACCAGACATTTAAAGTAGGCCCTTTTTATTTACATCGTCTGCCGTTGAATGAGAGGGTAGCTAGTGTGTACATAGAATGCTGTACCCATTTTCAAGTGATCCTTTTTCATTTAAACGGTTTCTCTGATATAATCCAAAATTTTAATATTTATGCGAAGAGTTTTGGTACTGTCTACTTGCATTTAATCACATTGCAAGTTAATTTCTTTAATTCTTGTCTTGTGCGACACAAAATAGTTTTTTCTCCTCGTAAGACCATTAAGTTCGATTTCAAATTTCGGTTTTGGAACTTGTTGTTTTGCCATAGATCGATGTCTGGGTCGGATTTGTACGTTGCGAGCATTCTTCTGACTATAAGCAATCGATTTATTGAGTTGAAAACAGCACTTCAAGATATTTTTTCCAAACATAAATTATAGAATTTAATACTAGTCGAAGAGATACGTCACAGTGTTACAGAAAAATAGGCAAAATGACATTGATTGACTGGTTTCCAATCAGAACTACAGCATTGTTCATTTTCTTATCCTCTAAGGTTTTCCTACATATGCCGAGTTCAGATCTTATATACAAAAATGTATATTACCATGTTGCAAAAATTCTAACAATGTAGACAACGAGGTGATTAATAATATAAAAACCCTTGCGTCCAACGCAAAGTATCAAATTTTTATAATTTTCAAGAAAATTATTATACAGCACTGTTTGATAATATTCAAGTATTGTAAGATACTGTTAAATATTATACTGATAAAATATTGTATTTCTATTTCATTTTTACTCTGTTTTTCCCAGTAATACTTGATTAAAATATTTACAAAACAGTTTGATTATTTGTACCCTTTTTCCATTAGTCAATCAAATTGTAATATATTTTGTTCACATATTAAACAATTATCCGAAGGTATCTAGATGATTCAACACCAATTTATTCACATGTTACAGAAAACTGTTTCGCACCCCAGAAATATATTATGCAGATGTAATAATTCCCACCCATTATACACCGCAGTTTATCTTGATTTGTTTCTTAACATTAGCTAATGAAATACATCCTCCAAATAATGTAGTTTCCAGTAGTTCAACCAATAATGGAAAGTTATAATGACATTCAACCTCTTACTATACAACAGTATTCTCATTTTATGATTTGAACTCGTCAAATGGTGTATGAAAAGCTTAAAGATTAGAAAGTTCTAATGAACAGTGATGTAGCTCTGGTTGAAAACAGGTCAATCCATGTAATACTGCCTACTTTTCGTGTAAGGCTGTTTTAAAAGCTATCTTGAAGACAAGTGGTCATGTACATTTGTCGCCATCCTCTGTCAATAGGATCAAAGCCCCGAGCTGCCCAGCGAGGCTTGAGCACGTGCAGAAACGCCTACTCATCGCTTTAAATTTCGATTGTAACCTTAACACCCACAACCTCCACAATCTCCGCATAATTGAGTCCTTCAGCAGCGAGTCGCCTTGAGGTCCTACGTTGCCCCCGTTACAGTATAATCAATGTTGCGAGAAAAGCAATTACAGTAGTTTCTCCGAATATTACTAAGTAGGGACAAGAAAGGCGCTAAAGGTATTTCACAAATACGTGTTTTATTCTTTTATTAATATTTTGAATTATTTCATCAATTAAATATTTACGTTGTCTAAAAATATTACACTACAATAATATGTTTTATTCATTTGTGTGTAAAATTTGTTCATTTAAACAGGCAAATTTTGGGGCGAAATGAACGTACGAGAAGATTAATTATATATGTGATAATTATCTCTAAAATTTAACTAACTTTTTTGACAAGTAACTTTGAAATAAATATTTCAAATAACCTATTTTAAATTAAAATAATTAGGAGAAGTTATACAAAAACTCTAAGAGGTTAGTAAGAGAATATTTGAATTTTCATAATTTTGATTTAACATCTAGTGAAACTGTGAATTTAATTGTTTGCTTCAGTTATGTTTTCATTATGTTATGAAAGAAAAACTGTATTAAATCTATTAGCCATCCTTATATGACAAGCTTTTAATACTTTGATTTTTAGTTTCAGTACTATAGAAGGAAATAAATGTAAACGTATTTTCAAAAACCTTCGTATATTCTATGTTTCAGATTCCCCAGTTCAGCTACAGCAAGGAATTCGTCTACCCGTACTTGTAGTAGCTGTTGGCCAAGCACTAACGAAAGGACTAAAGAGTGATCAGTGATCAGCTTCCGAGAATTGCGAAGCACTATCCTTCATTCTGTATTTCGAAGTAGTTATGGGCAAAAACAATCTTCGCGAGAGAAGTGTTTAGCGATACTCCATGTTGAAACAAAGAAAAGCTTCTAGTTGTTTTTCACGGAGATGTTAATAATTATAAACTCGTCTCGGAAAAGTTGTTGAGGGATACGTCAAATTGAGAAAAACTGTCTGAAATCCAATGGAAAAACACTACTGGCTCGTGGAGTACGTACTTCATGGGATCATTGTAGGTGACTGCTCTTCAATAACTTTGCACTTCAAAAACACTTTTCCCACCTGTCGATGATTCTCTTGAAAATTTCTATGTCAATGCAAAACATAGCGAAGATAAAACTTTTAACTTCAAGAGTGATCTCCGTCTAATAAATGTCGGTAATGTTAATTTGATAAACTCATTTGTATATATGTTTTTCCTTTGATGATCATTTCAGATTCATGATTTCTTAGTGTTATCTGTGCGGTTCAATGCTAGAGGACAAGTTTTTAAACACATTGCGTCACATTGTATTTGAGAAACGTGAAATTTGTATTTACTAAGTTACGATAAATTTACTAAGTTAGAAGACTAACGTAACTGTAGTTTTGTTCTTATTTATCACATCTTAATTTGTAAATATAGTATATTTAAAGTACTAAAAGCGATGATGCTTCTGTTACGATTCGTGTAGTGAAATGTTTTTAAGAATGAGGTGAATGTATTTACTTAGATATTGTAGAAAAATTGTTATTTTATATATTTGTACACCATTTCTATGTAATGATTGTTGACAATAAAGGATTGGGTATTATTGTTGTCCACTAATAAAAAAATAAAAACCAGTCGAAATGATAAATGGAGTGTAAAAGAGCTGAAAAATGCTTGCTGTTCTGGACGACGTCTGCTGCTAGATATATATACGAAACACTAAGGTACTGATCCTTGACAGAGAACAAACATGTACCCTGTATGCAATTTTTAACTTTTAGCCCATATTTCGCTGTCTGCGAAGAACACGATTGCAGTTTGCTTGGCTTTCCAATCGGCCCCTCCTACAAAGAGCTACGAGAGAGCTGCTCTCAGTATTGTTGACAGCCTTGCATGTTAAACACGTGTCTTATCAATCAGTCTTTCTGGCCACAATGCTACGAATTATATGTGACTTTTAAAAGACATTCAACATTATAAAATATATTATAAGTATAAATGACTTAAAATGTTCCATCCGATAACGATGAACTCGTTTATATTTGTTACTTTAAAAAATCAATATGATAAAAATTTCAGCCATCGATCCGTCCAGTATTTAAAATACATTTGAAATCTCTCTTATAAGACCTTCAAATCAATATGTTCGATAATCTCTAATATATTGATTTGAAGGTCTTGAGAGGAATCTTGGAAGAGGTGTTAGAAGGAATATATTGTGTTAGTGACAATAAAATGCCGTGTGTTCAATAGGAAATGACTATCTAAAACAACACCAATGTGAAAGAGATTATTAAAACCCAAATTCGAGGCAAAAGCCATTGGGGTTTCAACAGCGGAATAGCATCGTCTGTTTTCATCAAACGTGAAGCTGAAATATGAGAGTCAGGAAGAGAACATCCTGAAGGTTATTATCTAATTTCTTTTCCATAAAACGCATGTTACTACATTTATCTTATCAGTTCGGATTTCATTATTAAAAATTACACATTGGTGTATCTTTTTATTTGCGGAAGTAAGGAAAAGATAAAAGTATTATTTCTGTAGGCTGTCATTCATTTTTGTTATCAATACAATTATACTTCTAAGCCGTTATTGAAAATGTAATATATTAATGAATTAAATCAGCCACTTACGCATATGCTGGTTTGCTATTGCTTTTCTATTGCATTCTAATAGCCCTGCAATAGTTTCTACTGTGATACTTATTGTAGAATACTGCTTCTTCGGCGACTGGATGCACTACTGGAATTTCAATCTTCCTGTCAATTGTGAAATGTGTCAAATGTGAATAAAAAATTTGTATGATATCTTTTTAATTTCAATTTAACTTCGTTTAGCAACTTCGTACGAAGATTACATAGATATTCAGAAGATTAAAGGTAAATTAAAGGTAATCGCAAATATTTAATAGTACAAAGTTAAGGAATGTACACAATAAATTGGTTACGCAGTGAGACCTAAGAGCAGCTAATTTCAGAATAAAACATTATTGTGTGACGATGTGTCGAGGTTTTAAATCCGGAACAATAGGAGAATATTTCAGAAACATCCAACAATGGATATCGTAATCAATAAAATTCTGAAAATATCGTTTTCTGCTGACCCCAAAAGTAGTCAGACACCAAAATTACATTTTACCGTATAGCAACAATTCCCAAGAATATAAAACAAATTTATGATTCAGAAAAATGATACAGAAAAACATGCTCAAAGCAAGAAATACCAGTTGGAGAGTTAACAGTTGAAGAGCACAACTGTTACGAGATAGACAGTAGGCTTACCTGCTCTCATATAAAATTCCGATTGTTCAGGAAACTAAAAAATAAATAAAACATTGGAGGACCAATAAAGGTAAACCTTCAGAACACCAAGAATAAATTTGACTTGGATTGGTGACGTTAGGTAAAATTACAAAATAAGTGATATAAAAAATAGATTTAATACTTGTCAAAACGTGGGAAGAATGGCAGTACAATTGAGTTTGAATGTAAAATTATTCGTGGCAGAAATAATTAAGGAGTAAAACAGGTCAATTAAATAATGAATGAATTACCAGAATAAAGATTAGAAGTGACACTGTCACATGAAATTAAATAATTACACAGTAAACAATTGAATTACCTAACTAGCTAAAGACTTGAAATAATACAAACACATGAAATTAAACAATTGCTTAGCAAACAATTGAGTAAATTAACCGGCTAAAGATTTGAAGTAATTCAAACACATGGAATTAAACAATTGAATGGTAAACAAAAGAATTAATTAATCGGCTAAACATTTGAAGTAATACAAACACATGAAATGAAACAATTGTACAGTAAAAAAAATAATTGATAATCGGCTTGAGATCGGAAATAACACAAACACATAAGCAAAATGATGTGATATGAAATTAAACAATTTCATAGTGAACAATTGTGTGTGGCTTTGCGCCAGACACATTTTTGCACTCGATTATACCAATATTGAATGCAATGAATGACGAATAATCGGGAAGCGAGTTCATATTGAACCTTATTCGGAATTCACTTCAGTAAAACAAGATGCATTACAGCAGGAGAGTACTTGCGAGATACCATCACCCAGCGGCGTATACGGCGTCCACAACATAACGCACTGAGCGGGCGCTCCGCGACTGTACTCAGCGCATCTGCGCCACATGGCGCCGGCTTGGAGACTCGGAGAGAAGTGTCGGAGCCTAGTAGGTTTCAGGTGATCGTTTCTCTTACCGCTTTGCACAAAATACTAGAATTCACTAACGTCATGATGTTGCATAACAATAACAATTTGAACCTGCAATTTCTCAAAGCGTAATTACGCTAATGGAACAAATTGAAAAGTATTTAATATAAAATTCTATGTTATTTAATAAATGTTCAGTGCAAGGTAATGGAGTTCTCACGCTTTTCAAAATACGCGCTTTAGCGTATTACTAAAACTAAAAGAGTGCTTACATTTGCACTTACTTTTTTTTCTGTGAGGATTTTCAAAGGAGAATTGGGATAAATTTTGGAAATCTCATGCTGACAGTACCTTGGTTTGAAGATCCTGTATTTCATTTAGATCAAACATCATACCGATTGGCGAGATCCGGCGACAATCTACACGTCGGTTTGCGGACTTTTCTCCAATCAGGTATCTCCCACAAACAGGGCACCGCCCAACCAAGGCAAGACCTAACATTACGCCTCCGACTGGTCTGCCGACATGTGTGGGAGTGTAGTGCATGTGAGTGTAAGAGTGCGTAAGAAAAGTGAGAGAATGGAACAAGGAAGAGGAAATGAACAGCGTCCAGTCCGTGGCACGTATCTTCAAAGTCAATGCCATGTACAATTTCTCTGACTGGACAGCAAAAGAGTGTCTGTATTTGTGACACGGCAAAATGTGAAACAAATAATTTATTTCTGAAAAGAATAACTAATTCTCTAACCTTCAAAAGAAATTCGCCGGCTTTGACTCTCATTCAACAAACGCATAATAAAATTCTGCAGTAATACATGGACACCCCACATCATCCATAGGATGAAGAAACCTTAACACTCTTCAATATAATTTATCTGCTGATTACGTGTAAATAGGGTTTTGAACTGACACAACTTTTGATCATTATAAAATAACCTTAAGTTCATCATTAACACATGATTAATATTTGGGGGGGGGTGCTGTTCAAACAAACCTAAAATAATTGAAATATTCGAACATTCAAACTTCCGAACCTAGGTTAATGCCACCTTGTTTTTCTCCAACAGGACGGCTCCGTAGAGAATTGAACGCACAACCTATTTTCCTTCATATTGTCTCTATTACAAAAAAAATCAACTTAACCTTCTTTTTCAGTGCTACTCTCTACAACTTGGGAAAATCCAATAGCGGTTTCACATGAATTAAATACCATCTACTCGAAAAAATCGATTCAGACCATAACTACCAATTAAATATTAATCCTAGGCTCACAACTACTCACTGAATTGGAAACTTGCTACTTCAATTCAACTCAATGATTAAGGAGTGTCTGTTTTTCAATAAAGCTTGAATTGTTTCAAATCTGATTGTCTATAAAAATTGAAAGAATAACTCCAGATACAACTTTAATAATATAAAGAAACACATTTAAAAGAATATATTTATGATGGAGTGTTTGGTCAAGTGCCACCGGAGGAAATCGAAATCTTTAATTTTCCTTATGAACTGAATTACAAATGGATATCGAACCTAACTTTGAATGGTGAATTAAAAGATGAAAAAACACATTACGATAGGCCTTCTAACCATGCTGTAGGTGCCACTATAAATTAAAAAAAGTATTCATAAAAACCAGCACCAGACGACTGCCTCCCGATGGCGCAGTGAGGAGGGCGCAGCAGGTGAGCGTGCCGCAGTGTCATGAGCGGAAGGGCAGAGGGCGTTGGGAGGGTTGCTTCCGACAGGCGCTTTCCCCTGCCGCCGCCACTGGCTCCTGCGAAGCTTCGCTTTCCCGCGCGCGGGAGGAGGGAGAGGGTGCTTGGAGCGCTCCGCCCCACGGCATTCCCAAACGCTTGTCCTCTTCGGATGTCTTCGCAGGTTGCGGCACACGATGCGCGATTACACTTCTGATTATCACTTATAATTTCATTATATATACACTGTTTTTTAACTAAGGTAGTACAACTAAATTGTATAATACTTACACTGTTATGAGTCGAGGGATAGTAGTAGCGACATCAATCATATTTTCATTTTTAAAACATAAATATGTATCCATATTTTTCAATGATTAAAAGATTACTTCATGCTAATTAATAACTTTTCTCTATGACCATTTACCGGGAGCGGTAGCTAAGTGCATCAACTGATGTCACTGCAGCGCATCTGACCGGGAGGTCCTAGGTTCGAGTCCCGAGGGCGGCAGGGTTTTCGACACTAGCTTTTCAGCTAGGTCGAATTCAGTCGCTGTCTGGAGGAGAATTATAGCGCCCTGCTGCTCTGATCGGTAGTTTTCCATACTTTCTCCGATCAACACCAGGCGAATGTCGGAGCAGTACCCTACCAAACGGGCCACGGACCGCGCGCGATCAGTCCTTCCTCTTCCTTGTCCTATCCTCTCTCCTTACACACACACTTACACTAACATGCACTACACTACCACATATTCCGGGAACCGGACGGGAGCTTAGAGTATGTCCCGGCTGGGGCGGTGCCCCGCTAGTGGGAGAGTCCTGGTTAAGGGGAAACCCCGCTAGACGACGGGTAGTTCGGTGCCGGATCTCGCCATCCAGCAATGGAAGATCACCACCATCTCCGGAGGGGGAGCATGCACTACACTTACGGGACTAATTACGCAAGCTGTTGATATGCCCGGAATCACCAACCAAATCTACGACCATAATATATGTATTCGTGCTGCATATTTAATCGACGAACGACAGTGATTACGCATCCTTTGGATTTCAGTTCGGTATCCACGGCCTGGCGACCAATCACTTTCCTAGAATTTTTGGAGTTCACGGGCAGAATTTCATTCTCTTTGCAATTCGCGCTTCTTTTGATCCGCGGTAGACATGTTAATGATTTCGCAGTTCCATACACGTAACCGAGGCACTGTATCGCAACTCGTATTTCTCGTTACATTTTGCATTGATCATTCAACAGAAAATGAAAGCCAATCTGTACACTGGTCGTAGTTTCCGTAATCTTCTGCCAGAGAGAGAGAGAGACAGACAGACAGACAGAGACAGAGAGAGAGAGGGAGACAGTGAGAGCGAGAGAGAGAGAGACTGAGTAAGAGAGTGAGAGAAGAGGGAGAGGGAGAGAGACAAATATTATATTTTCAGATAGTTAAGGAGACTTGAATATGTCCTTAAGGTAGCGTGAGTGGATTCTTGGTGGTTGACTGTAATTATTACCTGTATGGTACGTTGGTAAGCTGTAGCTGGGGATTCTGGTACTATATCATAAAAGTTTTTTGAAATGTTTATGATATAATCTTGAATGAATTATATCTTTACTTCTCTGTGTAGTTTTTCTCTGTGCTTATGAATAATGACTGGATTTTCGTGCAATAAAACTCTCTAAAACGTGCAATAAAAACACCAAAACGTGCAAAAACATGCAATAAAAATTTCAAAACTGCAAAATGATGTTATGTAGCCTAAAAACTACAGTTAATTCATATATAAACTTATTTTACACTTCGTATTAGAATTATACCTTCTATCATCTAATATATGTTTCAAGTAAGAAAAACTTCTCTCTACATTTTCACTTGGCACAGGGCAATACTTGTAAGAGCTTAAAATGTTGGGTGCAATATCTAAATCGACATATTTCCCATTTAATGCCTCGTTATAATTTAATATCTTATAGCCCGGATTTTTTTCCAATACTGCCTTCATTTTTTTCAAAAATTACCTTACCTTTTTCATTATTAATATTTTTCAAACTACTTTCCAAATTTTGAACAATACCTATCTGGGCATTTAAAGTGAGATTGTTTTCTTCCAGATTTTTATTTCTACTGGAAGTTGAGAAAAATGAGTTCTGATAAATGCCAATTCTGATTTTATCGAATTGTCTTTTAAAATTTGTTTTACCGTTTTGACTGATACAGCATCTTCAAAACATCCAATCAATTCCTAATACTTTGTGAAATGTTCACAGTAAAACAGAGCTGCTTCTAACCACGTTCCCCATCTGGTTATGACCACTTCTGGAGGTAATGGACAGTCCATTGTATTTCGGTACAATGTCACACGGTGAGGAGCTTTTAAAAATATTTTTTCCCGTTGCTAACGAGTTTGTTGACATTAGGAAATATTTCTGGAATCTTTTCGGCTACTCGGTTGAGGCCGTGAGCAATGCACGTAACGTGTACCATGTTTGGATAGAAAATTTTTAAAGCATTTCCAGTTTTAAGCATGTAAGGTGCTCCATCCGTCACAAAAAGTAAAATCTTATCTTGGAAGCTATTTTCAGCAAAAAAAAAAAGCACTTAAACTGTCATTCACAAAGCGGGAGACAGTTTAAAAAATTGTTTTTGCAAGCTCTTTACATGAAATTAAATAAGGTTTTGGGTTGATTTCTGGATGCAGGATACCAATACACATAAACTACAAATATATTTTCCCTTAGCGTCGGTAGTCCCATCGACTTCAACATATACAAAATTATCTATTTGTAATTTTATTTCTAATTTTAGACATTGTTGAATTAAAACAAAAAGGAAGATAATTTTTCCTGAGCATACTCTCGTTTGGGATTTCATGGTCAGTATGTTTTTCCAAAAAGTCCTTAAACGGAGTTAATTGCAACTTGAAAAAAGGAATATTTGAACCAACCAATGCGTGGCATAAATCTTCGTTAAACTTGTTTATGGAGTCTCCGCGTTTCTCTGTCATACTAGGTTTACTTTTCTTAATCTCAATGGCTTTCTTATGACTGCCTATAAAATTAAACAAGTTTTAAGGTTGGCAAAGAGAAATCTCATTTCCATCAATGTATAATATGTTAAAGGAAGATAATTTAAATTACTTGCACTGACGTGTGCATCAATTTGTGATTTCCTCTCCGCTCCGATACTCTTGTCACAAGGAATACAAAACACTATTTTTCCGTCGGTTTTCAGATGTGGGTAATTTTGTATCCATGATTTAATTTTAGAACTTGAACTACTCTTCACCTTCGGCATGTTCACTGTCTATGTGTGGAGCCTCACTCTGTTGTACGTGTGCACGCAACTAATAGCGTTTTCCATTCGTTGCACTGAAACCCACCCTAGTGCAGGGCAGAAACGTCATCACACCGCAAAAGTGCTGCCCCACACGCGTAAAGGGTAGCTACGAATGAGTCAGTGCTTGTGCTACGCAGTGAAATTATATACAGCTGTTCTTGGTCAGTCACACTGACGGAATTCGAAAAATAATAATTTTGAATTATGATCGTCGTTATAATTTTTGTGAAGTCTTTTGGTAATTCTTACTTCTTAACTCATAAATTATTAACGTGTGATTTCTTTATTTAAAAACTACGAAAACTTCAAATGCGTATGAGTCGTAATTTCATTTTTCGAGATTTTCCAGTGATCGATATACTACACAAGATTTTGAACCGAAAGGCTTCTGTAGAATTGTTTGATTACTGAAAACAATAAAAATATTAACATTAACATTTCCGCTGGTATATGTATGGGCGTGCGAGAAACATTTCTTGGCATATATATATAAATGAATGATTTTGTAAGGGTCACTATTTTTATTTTTGCTTTATTAGCGTTTAGAAAAAAAGTCGTACCTTAAACACTTTAGTTTCTAAATAGCACTGGATTTGTTACTATGAAGTTATTCAAGGTTAAATTTTCGGAAAACACAATCTGATTTTCCGAACTTCGTGTAAATCACAAACATTATTTTAAGACATTTCTTGCAAAACATAATACTCCATCATTCGAAGTATCCCTGCGTGACAGAAGATCCTCAATTGCTTTCACAATTTCACCCCGAATCTAATCATCATGGATAACTTCCGTACCTGACCTCACAATCACTTCGCTTCGAGCCTCGGTCGGGAACAGTCGTCCCCAGTGGAGCTCCGAGCAGCGCGGCTAACGGAAATTCCGCCAGTGTCGAGCTGTGTTTTCACTCTCTACTCTCGCGGTCTTCCAGTCTGGCAGTGTGTTATGTACTAATAGTGTTTCTTAATTAGTGCAGTACTTTCTATAGTGATTTATTCATAATTCTTTTCTTCACGTGCTAGTGCCTAAAACATAAACAGTGAAGTCACTTCGGCAGGCCTTGGCCTCGGCCAAGCCGTAGCAGAATCAATGGCGCTTCTCTACAACCCAGAGAGCGCCAGGGAGGTAAAGTCCACTCATCAACTCCAAAACCTACCCCCCGGCATCGACAGCATGGGACTTCAACACCATAACAGCCATCTCAACGTGCAGTATCACTACGGCAGCATAGATGGTACAAACATTTCATCCCTTGACTTGGCCACAGGTGGCCCCCATCAGGTTAGTAACCATCCTCCATGCAATGGCGCAGTGAATGTGTCTCCCAGTGAAAGTGAAATTGTGTTTGTAAACAGGAACTTCTGTAAAAGAGGTCATGCAGATAGTAACCCAACAGAACAACCTCTTAAAAAGCCCACCAAAGACGCAAATTACCAATATTCAGTGCCAGTTGACAACCCATTCGGACCCCTGGAAAATATGGAGGACCGTGAAAATAGGTTTTCGTTTATCGACGCTAACCACCCGGAGACCTCGGAAAATTTGAAAATCCTCCCAATTTATGTGAAATTCGTCTCAAATGTAGCTGAGTTTATTAGGGAAATAAAAAATAACGTAACTCCACAATTCACCTCTGATTACAACGACAACAAACTTAAAATTAAGTTTACAACCGTTACAGACTTTAGAAGAGCCATAAAATACCTCATTAAAACAAACAGGAACTTTCATTCATTCAAAGATCCGGGGAACAAGAAATTCTCTGTAATATTCAAGAACGTGCATGTATCTATTACCCAAGAGGAACTACACCAAGACCTCAAATCACAACACCCCTCCCTGCTAAGTGTCACCAGACTATACAAAAACAATTGTGCAATACCGGTGATTGCCGCGGAATTCAACGGCTCTCAGAACATAGAAACTATTTTACAAACCAAACAAATCTGTAACCTGTGCGTAAAGCCGGAAAAAAGGAACAAAACTAAGGGCCCGATTCAATGCCTGCGTTGCCTTGATGTCGGGAACACAAAAAATAATTGTAATCACGAACTAGCTTGCATTTACTGTGCAGAAGGTCATTATTCAGTTAATTGTCCGAATAAGGAAAATGCTCATAAATGCAAACTGTGTAAGGGCGCTCATCGAGCCGATCTACGTACTTCAGAATGTTCTTACTACAAGAACTTAATAGAGTCGGCAACCAAAAGCCGTCAAACCAGAACAAAAAAAAACTAGCGAAACCAATGATCCTCCTCCCACACTCTCAAACCAAGGCTTTCCATCTCTCCCTCTCACAGGAAATATCGCACACTTCAACCCCGCCCCTCCTAATGCCAACAATAGATATACCTCTGCTCGAGGAAATAATGGAAACACACGTAGATCCCCCACCCCAACACTACAAATTCAAACAATCACAACTCCCCTCTCATCAATTCAATTGTAAATTCCATCTCAAGCTTTATTATTAACTTACTAAATTCAATCATCCCCTCTTTAATCAGTAATATTCAAAATTCAATTTCGTCAGCGTTGATCAATAACTTTGGTAATGCACCAACACAACAATAACTTTGTCCTCATGAATTGGAATGCCAATGGAATCACAAACAAGAAAACTGAATTATTCTATTTCTTAAGAGCCAACAATGTAAAAATAGCCGCAATCACTGGAACGCATCTAAATCCTAAAGACAGCTTTAAAATATCCGGATACAACATACAAAGACAGAATAGACTGTCAACCACAGGCGGAGGTGTACTACTCCTAATACATAATTCTATCCCATACATCAAAACGAATCTGCCTCGTAGTCCAGGTCTCGAGTGCACAGTGATAAACCTACCAATAAACAATCAAATTCACACTCTAATAGCTCTATATAAGCCACCAAAAATAAAGCTTCATACAACAAATTTCAACGGCCTATTTAACCAATCAGTCCCCACTATTATATTAGGTGACTTCAATGCTAAAAACACATCCTGGGGCTGTAGAACTTCCAATCCAGCCGGTAGGTTTCTTCAAAAAACCATCTCGGATCTTATTATGCAAATAATAGCACCAGTCGAAGCAACTCACATCCCGAAGGACATAAATAAGCTTCCGGATATCCTCGACATAGCAATATGCAACTCTCAAATTAAATTTTTCACAAACACGCTATGGGAACTCGATTCGGACCATCTCCCCGTAATAATCTCGACACAGCAACTCCCAGCTTCTCACTCACCCTCACATACCTTAAATACAAAACATATCAATTGGAAAACCTTCAAAACCATACTAAACAATTCTACTCTAAAATTTAAAATTCTAAACAAAAAAATAGAAATAGAACAATCGATAATCGTACTAAACAATTTAATTTCAAACACAATCAGTTCAATAATAAAAGAAAACCCGCCGGCTACATACAAAAACCTCGCAACGATCTACCGAAATCCATTTTAAACATAATCAAAACAAGAAACAGAACCAGAAGACTTCGGATTAAAACTAAAAGTCCCTTAATTAAAAAAGAACTAAATACATTAACGAAAATAACCAAAAAAGCTATTAAGAACTATTATCACACTTCTTACGATAACATGATCCAATCGTTAAACACCCATAATAATTCACTCTGGCAATTTACCAAACGAATTCTAAAGAAACGAACAATCATACCTCCATTAAATACGCTTACAGGCAAGTGCTACGTCCCGTTAGCTTTGCTCAATCGTTCTCACCGCACTTGGCTTTCAATCACCTCGACCACAACTCTATGAAACAATCAGCCCTCGCACCCAATTTTAATGTTCCGAACAGAATCAAATTTTGTACCCCTCAAGAAATCAAGGCCATGATTAGGTTGCTACCAAATAAAAAGGCCCCGGGACACGACATAATTTCTAACATCATCCTCAAAAATCTCTCAGAAAACACTACAGCTTTCTTAAACAATATTTACAATTCAATTTTCAGATTAGGCTACTATCCGCTAAACTGGAAGTACTCTATTATCATTCCGATACCCAAACCCAACAAAAATCTTAACAATCCGGAAAGCTACAGACCGATCAGTCTCCTACCCACACTAGCTAAATTACTAGACAAAATTATCCTTAAAAGATTAAAACATTACACTAATAACACTAAGGCTATTCCCCTCCATCAATTTGGATTCACCAATTCCACCTCAACCTCGCATCAAATACTAAGGGTCAATGAATACATCCAAGAAGCCTTCCAGAAAAAGCACTACACAATCGTCACATGTCTAGATCTAACCCAGGCCTTCGACAGAGTCTGGCACATTGGTCTCATTCACAAATTAAAATCTATAGGCACCCCGGTATATCTACTCAACACAATAACTAGTTTTCTATCAGACAGTACCTTTGCGGTTACAATAGACAATCACACATCAAACCCCAGAAATACACAAGCAGGCCTCCCTCAATGTTCTCCGTTATCTCCCATCCTTTTTAATATCTACGTAGCTGACATCCCAGTAGCACCCAACACAAACATTGGGCAATTCGCAGATGACACCATCATATACGGGTCCAGTTATTCATGCAATATCATAAGAAATAAGATTCAAAGACATCTTGACAAAATAG
The DNA here is from genome assembly GCA_011170035.1 of Teleogryllus occipitalis. Lineage (NCBI taxonomy): Eukaryota > Metazoa > Arthropoda > Insecta > Orthoptera > Gryllidae > Teleogryllus > Teleogryllus occipitalis. The sequence continues at coordinate 31,084 of BLKR01016035.1, forward strand.
ATGAATGGGCTTCAAAATGGAAACTCAAACTCAATGCCGATAAATCTAACGCAAAAATTTTCACACTCAGACAAGTGTTCACTCCTCCCCCCTGCAAATTAATAACTCACCAATTCCCTGGACTCCACCTAATCAAAACATCAAATATCTAGGATTAAATCTGGATACTAAGCTCCACTGGAAAGACCATATAAATGAAAAAACACACCAAGCAAAAGTAAAGATCCTTCAACTAAAACCACTCATTAATCACAAAAGCAAACTCTCTCTAAACAACGCAATAGCCCTGTACAAAAATTATATACGAGCTAGCATGACCTATGCGTGGCCCATCTGGTTAAATGCCTCTAGACCCAATTTAAACAAAATTGAAATAGTTCAAAATAAATACCTCAGAGCAATTACTCAAGCCCCATGGTTCGTTTCAAATCTTTAGTTACTCAAAGAGCTAAATATTTCGTACATCATCCATTTCATTACCAAGATCTCCAGAAAATTCTACTCATACATCAACCAAAACGACCACCTATCCCATTTCAACCTCGCTCAAATCCCAGATTCCCGTACTAGAATTAAAAATAGGTTCCCAATTCAAGCTTTCTTGAACATGCAGTCAGAGTTTGTTAATAAGTAAGGCGCTTCGTGAGCTCCCTTATCCTAAGTAGTTAGTTTTAGAATTAAGTTAATTTTTAAGGTTAATTTAAGCCACCAAAATACATATGTAAAAGTACTATAGTACTGATCTATGTTAATTCAAGACCAATAAAAAGAAAATGAAAATGAAACCTCACAATGGCCCGGTGCACTGGACTGCACTGACGCGATCGTCAGTGCAGTTTAGGGCGCCCCGAGTGCGCCCTGGGTCCGCGTCGATGTGCGAATGGAACACGCAGTTCTTTGCACTGGTGCGTCCTAGCGGTCGAATGGAACACGAAAGCTGCCCTGAGTGCGCACTGGGTGCGTACTGGTGCGGCGAATGGAAAACGCTATAAGAGAGGTCGAAAACTGCGGTCATTCTCTCCCTCGTATCTGCAGGGCAACATCCGTTCCGAGAATTTCGATGAATTTGACACGCAGTGCAACTTGTCACTTAGCTTCGCGCCAAGTCGTAAGGTCAAATGTAAGTCGCGCATGCAGTCTCGTGTTGCTTAGTTCAGCGAATACCGACAAAACGCCTACATGATCTGATTGGGAAGATAGACCCTGAAAATAGCGTTGGTTGAGCGACTGCAACAAAGAGCTGCGAACGGAGTTCGTGCGAACACCGTGTATCCTCACTTCGAACTGCAATTCCTCAAAAATTTCAATTAGACAATAGGTATCATGAAAGGTAAAAAATGCTCAGTTTATCGAGAAACAAAATGTAATATTGATTCATATGAAACGGCGCTCGAATTTGAAAGACTACCTGAACTGTCTCGTTAAGTCATATTTTTTTCATTAAATGAAACCTTTAAAAAAGGTAAAATAAAAAAGTTGATAATATAAGAACAATATTTTTTGCAAGAATACTATGAATCTTGCAAATTTTTCCGGTAAAAAAACAAAACGTGCAATTTTCAGGTAGCATAACCCGAAAGTGCAATTTCGTGCAGTAATCCCCCAAACATGCAATTTCGTGCAAAAGCAAACATACTAAAATAACGTCCGTTTCATGATTCAAATTTCTGTCAAGGTTTCATCCAATTTGAAGTTTGCCAACAGAAGATGCAATAACACGGGAATCCGGTCTTTACTTATGAACCACAGTGCGTTGATAACTTTTCTGATGCACTTATTTTGTTAAATTTGGAGTTTGTTAATGTGGCTATGGGCTACTTTTATCCAAACTGAGTTTGCGTATGGTAGTGAGGGTCTGATTACTGATTTATAGATTATTCGCATTCAATGTTAAGAGAAGATTTATAATTTCATAAGAGATAGAGTTTTATAATTGTTTAGTATGTTTTGTTTACTGTGTTTGTGATACGTGCTTTCGAGGTTAATTTTGTGTCCATTGTGAGTCCTACATACTTAACTGGTAGCCATGGTATGGGTGAGTTTTGGATGAGTAAAGGAGGAGGTAATTTTGGCCTATGAAGGGTGAAAATCGTGCTTGTGATTTAGAAGCGTTAATTTTAATTCTCCATTTTTCAGTCCATTTCGAAAATTTAATTGTCATTTTGTAACTGGCCATGTACACTTGAGATATTGTCGTGGGATTAATATTGCCGAGTCATCAGCAAACAAAGCTATTTTTGAGGGGTTTGGTTGAGGAATAGCTGATGAATTGATATTGAAAAGGAGGGGAAAGAGACAGGATTGTTGAGGGACCCCTGTGTCTATTGTATGATATTTTGAAAGTTTATTATTTATATTAATCTTAAAGTTTCTGTTGGCCAGAAAGCTATGAATTATGTGAAATATATGTTGTGGAGTTCCTAGTTGTTGTAACTTGTACAGGAGTCCTCCCAAACAGCATTGAAGGCCAATAAATGTATGTCCAAGTAGTATGTCCTAGAAAATTGCGAATTCACGATCTCACGCAGTGCGCAAATTGTCCCCCGCTGGCGGTCCTCCAACTGCTCTACGCCGCGCTGCCGCTATGTCTGTCGACAGGGTTTCAACAGCCTCGGTGGGCATGCAGGGTGGCAAAAACGCGTGATTACATGACAGGTTCTAAAAGACGAGAAAGTCAAACACATGCATGTATAATCCAAATACAATTATTGTAAAGATACGGAACCCTGAAAATGATATATTGATAGAGGATAAATAAATACATTGACTTTCGCGTTAGAAACGACATTTTCACAATAATGGGATCTATCAAAAAGGGTCTAAAACGTAGAGTGTAACAATGAAAGCCACCACACGCACTGTATGTTTCTTTTTCAGTGTTCTTCGAAATAGCAGTAGTTTCCAATATATTTTCACGAGACCTCAGTACAATTATTAAAAATTCGTATGACTGTGTATCTCAAACTAAAAAGTAACCAGCGAAAATGGCATTTGCTCTCTGTCTTGAAAGAACGCACGTGCTGCAAAATCTGTCATTGGCTGAAAGACGTCTCTTAATCCGTAACGTTGGTAGCGCTGCCGATGCAACGGTTCGCTCGCACAAGGCGGATGGCCTTGATGCAACACATCTCTAAAACACTATTTCTAATACACCACGGCACTTCAAAATTTAGATAAGTGGGTTTTGCATGGTGCAAAACTTGAAAATTTGAAAACTAGCTTCAAGCGAATGAGAACGTGAGTGTCGAGCGAGGAGGGCGGTGGGCGCTGCGGCAGGCGCTCCCAGGAGGGGGCGTGGCAGGTGCTCCACTCGGCCGGCGCGGCGCGGCGATCGCATCGCCTCCACTGCACGCCCGCCCGCCCGCCCGCGCGCCCGCCGGCTCGCCGGCCCCCAGGCCGTTGGGAGTCCGCCCTCACTGTGGCGTCACAAACATCTGCGCATAACGCCACCTAGTTGTATCCCATCCCCAACTTTTCGAAAGGAAGAAATAAAACAGCCGACCTGGATGGCCGAGGTGGCTAAGAGCGAGTACCGACTCAGCGCTTCGATCCGAAGGGTCGCGGGTTCGAGTCTCGCCTTGGGCATGGCTGTTTGTCCCTTGACTTTGTGTGTGTGTTGTCGCGGAGGGCCTCGCGTTCTGCTGACCCCAGATCAGAGGAGCCCGCAAGTGTTTGTCTAGTGTATGGTCGAATATGCGTCCCTTCGGGACATAAAGGGCAACCGGCTGCCGGTTGGATAAAGCTCTAGGGAAAAAAAAGAAATAAAATATCGGAATCAAAATAAAACAAAATGTTTATTCCCCGTTAAAACCTCAGATTCGTTATTCCTAGCGATACATGCTGTGATATTCTCTAATTACATGTTTTCAGTTCAAACTGTTTTTAACATTTTTGTTTATCATGCATTTGTCACAAGAGTTTCAAGCAATGTAAAATAAAGTTTCGCTTCTCAGTTAGTTAACATATTTGTTCTAAGACTGTCCATAGATGCGTATGTCACTTTTTTTCTAAATCAAATACATTCCTTTTATGTGTTGCTTATACGTCAACCTTACATAAAACTTAGAAGCAACTCGTCCGCAGTCAAGTGGACTCAGAATCGTTCTATTTCAAGTAACTCCCTAGATCGCCTTGTCAGTAGATGTTTTGACACGTAAATAACTTTCACATTACAAATGACATGTGATTACGTTACGCCACCACGCCCCATTTCTATCCCAAATACATCTTTTCATCTCTCTTGTCTATTCGCAAACATAATCCGTTATTTGTGTCTTCTTTCTCGTCATATATGTAAATTAAGCTGGTGTTTTCCTTCATAACGATGACAGCTATTAAAGCTTTATAATAGTACGGGCATAATGATACGAGTCAATTCATTTATCTTGCGTAGTAGTCTTGAAGTCACTAGACATTCTTGAAAACTCTTCCAAAATTGTTTTAAATTCCACAAAAACATGGGAAAACAAATATTCGTTAACAACCCCCTATATAGCGTAAAAGAATACTAGCAGCTGGATGCCAAAATTCAAACGATTTGGTTGTGAAGAGAAATCAGTAAAGTCATCAAGTTTTGCACTGAATATCCCATTCATTTTTTTCACTGTGTCGCACACAGTAATATCAAGATTTTTTCTTATTAGAGAAAAAAGATACAAAATATGTTCAATATTCATGTTTTTTGTTTCTTGTATGTACTGGGAGAACTTCTGGAATGTTATCTGTAAGTCAATATCATCAAACTCTGCCTCTAAAGTAAACAATCTGATTGCTCACAATCCTGGGTAAACATAACAAATATCCTTTCAAACATTGATAAAATGTAAAACAGACTCATTGTAAACAAAAACTATAAACTTTTTATTATCAGTCGAATATATTTCTAAAGATTTCTACTCCCTCTAAACTTCACATTATGATTTGACAGAAGTAACTCAATTTCAAAATAGCTCCTCCCATCTCTCTAGTTCATAAAAATAGAAACAAAAATGTAAATTCATGCAATGTTAGGTTACCGGGTTATGAGATGATTCGGAATGTTATCTAAATGTCAAGTTTCGGAGTTCGGCCTGTTTGTCAATACTGCAAAATTAACAAAGCAGAGAGAATAGTTACATTTGCATAATCTATTATATTACGTCTTCACAATATTGTAATAAGTAAAAATATATTAGGCATTTGTTGGCAAAGAGATATAGAAATGAGCTTAGGTTTTTGGGAACATGTGTTACTTAATGAAACTAACAAAGTCAAAATATCATACGCTGATACCCCAAACTGTGGTTTTCGCTTTAGGGTAAAGAAATCTTAATTTTATTGTTATGTACATCGAGAAACGTAAAGTTTTAAATTCTATGAATTGGTGTAAGACCAGCAACGGCCTATGTCCACAGGGTTCGAGATTCTTAACAATTCATGCAGAGATGCAACATTTATGCTCGGCGAGAAGCAATTGCGGTAACAACTTTTACAGCAACGTAAAAATCATTTGTTTTGCAATGTCAAAAACTTGTTTCTTAGCCACCAAAATTATCCTCCTCAATGCAACTTCTTTCAGAACTGCCGTTCTAGATTTTGCAGCAGTTCCTAACTCATCGACAAAACATCTCTGCACTTCGTGAAGTCGTAGGCTTCCGCGGCCAGAGTCATGTAAATGATCTTGGCTGTCCAGGTGACGCCGCGTCGAAGGCAGTGTTGCCGACGTTTCGACCATCTTGTCGTGGTCTTCCTCAGGGCAGTTGTGCGACTGCCCTGAGGAAGACCACGACAAGATGGTCGAAACGTCGGCAACACAGCCTTGTAAATGATATTGGCTGTCCAGGTGACGCCGCGTCGAAGGCAGTGTTGCCGACGTTTCGACCATCTTGTCGTGGTCTTCCTCAGGGCAGTTGTGCGACTGCCCTGAGGAAGACCACGACAAGATGGTCGAAACGTCGGCAACACAGCCTTCGACGCGGCGTCACTTGGACAGCCAAGATCATTTACATCTCTGCACTTCATCTCTCCCGTCTGTCGTAAAGAGAAAAAAACGAAACCCGTGCACACGCGACCGGAGATTCCGCGTCGTGAGCGGCGCGGGCGGGAGGTGGGGTTGGCGCGCGTTTCATAAGCAGACCGCGGCGCCCCGCCCGCGCTGGATGCCATCGCGCGCGGCAAAAACGACGAGCGGCCAAGGCGAGACCGACGGCGCGGCGTCCGCAAAGGTCAAACACAAGAGCGTCTTTTAATCGCCGTCTCCCCGCCCGCAGCGCCGCCACCAAGGTTAGTGGCGCAGCCCCGCGCCGCGCAGAGCGCATCTCATTGCTCATTACATTGCTCATTAAAGGTTACATTACTCATTATTTTACAGCACTCCGTACATTACGTTTCAATTCACTACTCGTTTCATTTCCTCTCTTAGCTCAGTCAAATGGCAGAAAATAATGGAATGTTTTGGTGTAGTTTTGAAACTTGGTTTATATGTTTTTTGGGGCGGCGAACACAAATATCAGATTTGCCAGCAAAAAGTTTTCCCGGAAGCAAGTTTTTGTGCAAAAAATTAGAAAAAGTCACGATTTTTGCATTTGTTTCAAAATAAATCAAAAGCAATCCATTTTTCGTTAATAAAGGTCTGAAAGCTTTTTCCGTCCAATTACCGGTTTAGCCGTAAGAGCACTGCGAAAGTAGGTTAAATCAGCAAAACACACGAAAAAAGGGAATTATCCCACTCTATCTCAAGATAACTTTAACACATAAAATGTAGTCAATTTTATACTCTTTAATGTTATATCAGGTTAATATTTACGAAAAATGGATCGTTTCAAAGTTACCTTTAAAATGACTACAACAGGTCTCCCTGCACAGCACTATACGTGCTTGTGAATGAACGAATATGTTTTCCTGTTTTCTATCGAACAGGTCAGGGGGCAGTGAGGTCACGGTTTTTCCCGCTGGGGCAATAGTATTCCTTTTGCCCGGCAAGCACGGCCGCACGATGACCGCGATGCAGCGCGCAGTCGAGACAGTTTGAGACAGGAAGCGTTAGCAGTTGGACAAATGAGCGACCAGAGTCTAAACAATCGTTCTTATTACAATCTGATTTAATTGATGCATATCATCATTTTATTAAATCATACGAAAACAAACAGTTAAATGAACCAATTAAATTTAATTTTGCTACCTTTGCAATTAAAATTGTTCATAAATAGAACCAATATGAAATGTGTGTTTACGAGATATTTTCTTTTCGATGTCTTGTATATTTTTAACAACAATTTGAGCACTCACAAGGAAATAACTTTTCAAATTATCATCAGAGACTACTCCTATGATTTGAATATACTCCCATGAAAGAATACAACCGTAGTTCGCAAACTAAGTGGGCCGTCAAAGTGGAATAACATCTTCAGCAGATTTGAACGAATATGGAAAACGGGTCCGTGAAACCCGTTTATAGAAACAATTATTAAATTTGTTACGAAATCGATCTTTTAGCTTTTACGGAAATTTATTGGCGCATGGTCATTGAATTCTAACTGTAAATCTTGAAGCATTTTATAAACAATTACTGAATAAGGAGTGGGATTTATACGAAATTACATCATCAATGTTGTAACGTCTTGGAAACGAGATCTCTCTTCTGATTTTAAAGACAAGAACTTTCGAAAGTCATATACGTTCATTAAAATATATTTACTTAGTATTCGATTAATGTAACTTCAGTAACTCGCCCCCCCCCCCGCCGCCGCCGCCGCTTTGCCGCTTTGCTAGCCCTTGTCCGCCGTTCGCATTCGTGACCTACCCATGAACTAAATGAAGCAATCCAGAATTACTGTAGCAGTTTAAATAATGCCATCAAAACATTTTGTGAAGTCACATATTTACAAGGGGAACGAAGGAAACGAAGATGAGAATGAGATTGGAAAACCGTTAGTGACAATGAAATATGTTGAGAGTAAAGAGTGTGAATAAGAAAATTAGGGCAAGAGATTTACGGTATGAGAGAAAAA